>MU542898.1:1528045-1602096 GCA_024362625.1 Silurus asotus
TGCCATCTCTATGTTTTCATGATCAGTGTTGTGTAAATGCAATAAATGCTACCAAAACCACCGTTCTTGGGAATATTTCTAAAACCGTAAGGGAATATTTTTAACATTAGATTTTTGCATTTTGTAGCTAAGCATCTTAGATACTTCTACAATATTCTACAACATAAAATGCAACCAATTATAATATTTTTCCTTAATAATATAAAATATTTGATTGTATTGTAATATTATTAAAATACTGTAACCAGTATACCAGAATAACAGTTTCAATATTATATATTTTCCAATTTCACTTCACAACATTACATTGAACAAAAGTTATTGGATATCTGAATTATGTTTTTCCAGCATCCCTTTCCAAATTTAGTCCCCATTTACTGTTATAATAAGCACCACTCTGCTGAGATGTTGTTTTACTGTGTCACATATACATTACATCACAGTGAAATTTGTTCTTTGCATATCCCAGCTTGCTCAGAAGCTGGGGCCTTGCTCAAGGGCCCAAGAGTGTTAGTAGGTCAGTTACTGATATAGGGTGGGGAACGCGCCCAAGTGTTCACACTCTGAATTAATGTGTGAATTAACAGGTGTGGCCTCAGCCAATCCTGAGCCATGCCATCCAAATGGGACAGTGCGATGTCTCTTAAGACGTGAACAGATCCACCTGGGTTCTTTTCAATTTCTCCCAAACCTGCTCCAATACATTAAAGTGGATCCACTATTCCCCAAATCTCACCCCCTTCCTCGAGAGAGTGTTTGCTGTCTCGTTCAACCGGCCTAGGATGTAGACCGCTCTCAAAAAGAAGGAGTTTCCCCTGGGCCCAAAGGAGGATCTGGGGCGCCAGCACGCTTCCTAATGGTTGATGTAGGAGACCACCGCAGTATTTTATGTACAGACCAGCATGTGGGGATCTCTGATGTGTGAGAGAAAATGCTTCAGTGAAAGAAGCATGGCCAGCATCTCTAGGCAGTTGATGTGCCAGCGTAGATAGGGCCCTTCCCACAGACCTCGGTCGTCGCTTAACGCCCTGGGACTCCCAGCACAGGGCCAAGAGGTAGGAACCGGGGATCACATATCCAAACATCTAAGGCACATAGGCATTGCCGCATGACCTTGATGATGCGGAGGGGGTTGCTCCTCTGTGAGAACTCCACTGAAGGGGTCTCATGTACAGCAGGCCAACTGGAATCACACTGGACGCAGTTGCCATAAGCCCTAGCAGTTTCTGGAACTGCTTGACAGTGAGAGGCTGCCCTTCTCTGACCTTCCTTACGGCCTTAAGGATGGCCACAATGCAGGCAGGGGAAAGTTGCACGTGCAAAGAAGTTGAATCCCATATGACACCGAGATAGGTGGAGAAAGCACACTCTTTCTGGCGTTTAGCCGAAACCCCAACGCCTTAATGTGAGTGAGAATGACATCTCGATGCAGAACCGCGAACTGCTTTGATCGAGCTAGGATCAACCAATCGTGGATGTAGTGGAGGATGCGGATGCCCTAAAACATGAGGGGAACCAGAGCCACATCCACACATTTTGTGAAGGAACAGGGTGAAAGGGCAAGGCCAAACATAAGAACCCGGTATTGGTAAGCCTCAGCCCTGAAAGCGAACCTCAGGAACTTCCTGTAAGAAGGTAGGATGGAAACATAAATGTAGTCATCCTTTAGATCTACTGTGAAGAACCAGTCCTCGGATCTGATTTAAAGCACAAACTGTTTGAGGGTCAGCATCTTGAACCTGAGTCTCATGAGAGAGCGGTTCAGCTGACATAGATCTACGTCCTTTTTGGGAACTATAAAGTACCGGCTGAAGAACCCGGACTCTTGTTCTGATGGAGGGACCACCATGATAGCCTCCTTTCTCAGGAGAGTGTTTACTTCCTGTTCCATGACCAGAGCCTGCTGGCTTCCCACCAGGGTGGGAAAAATCCCATGAAAACGGAGCGGAGGAGACCTGAACTGAATCAAGTAGCCTACGGTGTGCAGGTCCTGCTGAGACACATCTGAAAGGGCTTTCCAAGCTGCTAGTAAGTGCTTAGGGGTTTCAGTCTCTCGAGTCTGACCTCAGGTGTGCCTAGAGCCAGGGCAGTGCCCTAAAACAGCTCTAGGGGTGGCGAGTTCTCCTGGAACACAACAATGCCGGGTGGAGACGAAGAAGAGAGCTCACTGGAGCTGGCCATGCCCTGAAACACAGAGGGTAGCAGAGTTAACGGACCAGGTCATTAAGGGGGGCCGGGGCAGGGTGGGCACCGGATACTGCGGTGTATCCGGTGCATTGCTTCATACCTGTGTACTTTCCGCCTCATGACGTGTGAATACAAAATTAAAAGGGGCTAAAGGGGCTTATCCCATGACCAAGTGTACAGGTCTGGAACGTGAGATTCCAGATTATTATTTTATTTTCTTTTTTTAACACAATGAGTGAGAGCACCCACCTCGAGAAGTGCTCTCCGGGATTCGAGCGATCGCATAGAAAATGCGAGCAGAATGTGCGCAGCACAGAATGTGCAGAGAATATGCGCTAAAAGTGCGCAGCCGCATCCCTCAGAAACCAACCTAGCTCCACCCCCAACTCCATAGCTCCTCGAGCCTAGCTCACAAAGTGCACCCCCGCTCTGCCTCAGTGGAATAGAGGCGGAGCTAATGCTCTCTTCGCAGGGGGAAGAAAGTCATGCTTCTGAGCCTTTGAGCGAGTGCTGGACCAAGCAGGTGAGGATGGAGGAAGGGACAAGCCCTTCTTAAAACCCAAGAGAACTGGCTAGTATGCTCCACTCCCTGGATATATATATATATATATATATATATATATATATACAGTGGAACCCGGTTATGTCGATGTCCTAGGTGGTCGCCAAAAAGCATCGAGGTAACCGATGATCGAGATAAACGAAAATCAAAATGGCGGCAATATATTAACGTGCTTGAAATTTCTTTATGTACATGATGTGCGTTAATAAATGAGAATGTGCATGCATGTGTTTTTGAAGGGTTTTTTACACAACAGCGTTGCCGCAATTTGTTTGATGAAGGCATGCTATGAAAATACATACAGTACATGTTTATCTGTCAGGAATCCACCTGCCACGCCCCCTTCGGACCCCTTCAGTGTGTCAGGTGCTTTCTCAGCCGCTTTCTCTGAACCTCTGGGCTTCAATCGCGCACATATGGTGTTCGTTTAGCATCATCACCAGCTCCTGTTTAAACTTCCACACTCTCACTGTCCGTTATTGTTGGTAAAAGTTGGTTCACGGCGGTCGTTGTTATCGCACATGCGTATCCCGGTACGTGTCTTCCCACCGGCACTCTCTCAACGGCTGCTCTTTTCTTCCCAAAGCGCATCGCGGATTCCCCCCGGATCCTGGCGATGTTCATTCTATGATGTTGCTGGTCATCCCACGTTCTCCAGTGTGCTGATCAGTGCCGCGCTTCTACTTTCGCCTCCCGTTCATCGCATAACATTTAACAACAAAAGGCATATGTGCACTAACTAACAGCAAAGATTCACCAGTATACAATACAACACCTGTAGCAGCTGTAAGGCTTGATTTTTCTGCCACTTCCGCGAGTTCTTCTGCGGCTGCACCGAGATACATGGCGTTAAATGACAAATTTAACGTCATATATATATATATATATTCTGACGAACAATTGACAGACAGTGCAACACATACACACAGAGTACTTTGTGAACTAACAGAAGCTGGCACTGCCTCTCTCCATATGTCTCCTCACCGGTGACAACCAGCTTCCAATTTTTGACTGATTACACACATTCCGCGTTCCCAAAGCATTTTGACGCATCTCGAGTTCCTGACAGGGAACTTAAGATCTTTCGCTCTAATTAATTTAATCCATATGATCATAGAGCTTGCATTGTGCACAGGGGCATTGCCATATTGGAACAGATTTGTCTTATTTAATCTTTTACTGTCTGTATAGTTTGTATTGTCTTGTATATTTTTTTCTATAAGTTAAATGTATAGTGTCAATAATGTTTGTACTTTTGAGAGATACCAACAGCTGAAACCAAATTCCTTGTATGTGTCAACACACTTGGCCAATAAACCTGATTCTGATTCTGATCAAGGGGGAAATGTCAAGCCATTGCATCAAAATATCTTGAACAATTGTGCATCTTATAATATACAATTATACATCACATTATACAACATTGTGGTAAAAGTTTAATGAATAACCACATTTGGCTGAAAAAGCCAATACGTTTGTCACTATAGTGTATTTTTTAAAAGTTTTTCTTATGTCAAAACAAGCTGTTAAGCTTTATACCTTACATAATACATCCCAGCCCTCTTAGAACCTGCCAAATATATTATTGGATTTTGTAGTCATTTTCTGTTAGCTGTGATGACAGTTCGAATCACAACAATATCCTGATAATATCTTTTACCACAGTGAAATGCTAGGTAATTGTGGTGATAGAAGAATTTAATATTGTGTGTGTGTGTGTGTGTGTGTGTGTGTGTGTGTGTGTGTGTGTGTGTGTGTGTGTGGTAGGTTTGAGGTCTTTGCTGATTCTGCAGTGGTCCAGCAGGCTTGAATAGATCAATCGGGCCTCGCCTGCATTTCTCCACATACACAGCGTAACTGTGATGTGTCTCCCTGGAGCATCAAGCTTCTCAGGTCCCTTTTATACATATTTATATTTTTATATTATATATATTTTTATATAATATATATAAATAAGCGAGAAGGATATCAAAACTCTATACACAAATTTCCATTCGGCGGTTCAATCGCCTTACCTCTTGTCACTCCAGTCTCCTCAGAGACACACACATCCAAGCCACTGCAATGCCTTTCAGCTTAAGGGGGAATGAATAGGCAAGTGTGAGTGTGTGTCTGTATCTGGATCTGTTCACGTCCATATTCGAGATTTGGTGCCCTCATTCTTGCTCTCTTAGGTTTTGACTATCACTCTTGGTGAACATATTTGGCATTAGCTTAAATCTGATCAGCACACTGCACAACATAAAAAATATCTTAGTTTGATTTACACTATAAAATACTTTACTTACATTAGTTATACTTTTGAGCTTAATATTTACCCTATATCCTATGCTAATCAGCAGTAGCATTCTGCTAATGCAGCTATTTTACCTTGTGTAGTCACAAGCACTGGCCATGTTTGCTAACAAGTGGGCTAAGTACATCAGGACCTGTAAGCCAGGTAGGCTTGGCTGCTGAATGGTACTGTTCAGCTAATTGCTTACTTGGAACAGTAAAAGTGCTGATAACGACAAATACACACCACAAATACAAACCACTCCTGTTCTTTTCTTCTATAGATAAATAAATGCCATATTTACTTTACCCTCAATTTCCTGATGAAATATCCCATAATTTTTGTTAATATGACCGATTTTTAAAGCAAACCCTCACCTTACCAGATTTTGTAAAATTCTGGGGTGGTCTGCTAAATATCCAGTAGCATTTCATTTCATCAGGTAATTTCGTAGCCGCTAATGGCCACTCCAATTTTCTTTACCTTTATTTAAAGTCATTCATTTCTAACAATCAAATGGCTGCCGGCCAACTTGGCAAAAGTTTCCGATTGGTTTTGGATTAGAAACGCACAACAAGAGTGGAGCCCAAAAGCAAATAGAGAGAAATGCTAACTAATTGTACAGGGCGAAGCTTCAATGATTAGATGAATGATCAGCAAAAGAGTGAATAACCTATCTTTGCTGGTTTTTGAATACGGCCACTATGACAGTTTTTTTCGACAGGTCTGTGATTTTTAAACCTTTCATACTGATGCAGTAGAGCCAAAATAATTATCTGGTTGCAAATGCCATTATTTGCATCTTTGTGGAAAGTTGTTCGTTGTTTGTTTGATCTAATTGCAATAAGGTAGCGTTAGGTCAAGAACTATGATGAAGTTACCTCAAACACCAATATTGGGATCATAAGTGGTGCAGGAGCTTTTCAGACATGTGGCCCATTCAGAAGAGCAGAATTGGCTTTGCTGTCTGGGTGGGAGCGATGGAATACTTTATCTCTCCCATTAATCAGAAGTCTGTGAGCTCATGTTAGTAGTAGTTAGTACTTTAAGCTGCAAAGTGATTTAGATTGAACTGCAGTTTAAAAAGATACAGTGGCTTCAAATGTTTTGGCGGAAGCATACACCCTCCTTGATTAGAAGCTACTGTGAGATAAGAAAGAGGCATTGGCATCTGGGTGGGAATTGCTATATGACCAAATTAGGGGAAAAAAAAAGATAAACACTTCAGTTTTTTTTTTCTTGGGTTATTTAACAAAGTTAGGACATTTGTTAAACATCACATTATTCATGATGGTGTGCTTTGGAAGTGTCTTTGAGTTCCTCATATGAAATGAACCATCAGCCATTTTCTGTGGATGCATGGATGCTTCCATTTTTTTTTGTTGGCATGTCATTCCTCACCCTTTCCAAAACTCCAATCGTGTGTTTCATTCCTCCTCTCTAGGCTGCTTATGTTCCACCCTCCAGTCCCTTGTCTTGGGTGGATTACATGCTCTCTCTCTCTCTCACTCTCGCTCTCAATCTCGCTTTCTTTCTTTCTTTCTTTCTTTCTCTCTCTCTCTCTCTCTCTCTCTCTCTGTGGTCTAGCTGCATAAGATATGTTGAGCTTTCTTCTCTAATCCAAAGGATCACAGCACATGATTTTTTTTTTTTTTTGCCTTAAGGACTCATTGTTGGATAAAAGCAAACAATATGACACAACAACAGAGCGCAACAAAATTCCTTTTGTCTTTCTTTTGTTACATGTTAAGTATTTATTTTTAAACCATGATTGACAAACAGCAAAGAAATGTTGGGAACTTTTTCCTTGTTCTTGGCCAACTGGGCCAGCATTGCTTGGCAGTGACCTAGTTTGAAGCGAGAAAAGTGGGAGTTTAAACAAATGCTGAGAACCGGGGGCAGATTTACCAATGATGCCTAGTGGCATAGACTTAATTTGCAACTGTGCCAGCAGCTCCTTAAATTTCCCCATACACACTGACCACGATCTCATCCTACTGCCCTTATAAACAGCTATTTCAAAAAGTCTAAGTTCACACTCACTGTTTTATTGAGCATATTATGAAAAATCTATATAAATTTGGCAAATGATATGAAAGACAAACAAAGAAATGCACACACAAACCAATAACCTCACAATCCATTTTGTAGGTGTAAAAAGTCTAACAGTAAAGTAGTCAACATTTACCTATATGACATTTGGTTGTAATCCCAGTGAATAGATATTGATGATTCATTGATCTTTAATAAGCGATTTGTCCTAGTCAGGATAGATAGATAGATAGATAGATAGATAGATAGATAGATAGATAGATAGATAAATAGATAGATAGATCACTTTTAATCCAATTGGAAATTTTAAATCACAGTGAATCCAGAGTCTATCCCAGGAACACTGGAGAGAAGATAGATATACACTGGGGAAGTGGATCTAAGTCCTTTGCAGGACACCATACTCACAGTCATTCATACCAGGGACCCTCAATTTATCATCTAGAAGAAAGGAGAAAAATGGAGAAAGCAATGCAAACACAAGGAGAGCATTAAAACTCACTCAATAATTATCTTTATTCATTCAATAGAGGTCCACTCCAAGCAGCATCCGACCTAATTATTGTTTGAGTGTTGCTGACTTTCTATCTCAAGTATGCCTTGCTATTAAATGAAACATGATCTGATGTCCAAATTGCAAAGATCTAAATTGACCCAGACAGCACTCAAAAGTTGAATCGCACGAGTGCTAATCAGGGGGACATTGGTGCACAAGTTATGCGAACACACACTGATGTACTAACTTTGGGTGATTACTAGCAAGGGAAGGAGATCAACGATTTGATCCCCACGATTAATTAGTACAAAAAATAAAACAAAACAACATTGCCACATTTTTAGACGTTGTCTCCCAAACTGATTTACACACCCTGCCAAAGATAGCTATATTGTTTGTGCTTGGCAGTTGTACTGGAGTTCTGGAATACGACATGGAAATTCATACATTTCTAGCCAATTTATTGTGGCTTGTTTTCTTTAAACATCAAAGTAAGAAGTGTGTTCTTTTTTCTTTTTACTTTCCTGAAACATAAAGCCTCTGAAATGCCACATTAGCATCAGAAATCCCAATGAGTTTAAGGTGGTTGTAGATGCTACTTCTTTTACTGGCTGATCTCCTAATCTTTTTTTAATATGGCTTTGCCGGGTTTTTATAGGTACAGGGTTTTTATCCACCCAGATCAAAGCTTTGTGAAGTCTAGAAGCTCATGGAAAGCTGTAAAAAAAGAGAACATGTCAAACAGATTGCCTAATCACAGTGTAGAAGCTGCAGTTGTTTGTAGAGACTTGAAAAGCCTTACGAAAACAATGCTATCGCTTTCTGCTTCATGTTTTTTTTCTTCTTATTTTCACTTGCTGAATTGTATTTTTTCCAGTTCCTCATGAAGCCTGCTTCTGTTTTAGTTAAAATGATCTTGGATGTCTGTATAGTTTGTGGACTCCTGGGGAATTGTTCAGCCTCCTGTTGCTTTCTGCTACATTACAAAATGTCAGTTCTGTATGCCCAGACATGTAGGGTTCAGGGTGGTATTAATTATCGTGTTTTAGTAGTATTATTATTATTTCTTTTATTTCTACACACCACTTAAATGATATAAAATAAAAAAATTCTAACCTTAGCCCTAGTTGGAGTTTTTACACATCCAGAGGGCAAGTTCCACTCTTAGATTTGTAAAAGACATATTTTGTCATATTTCATATTTTTTCCACTAGAACCACATCAATGTTTTTTGGTTTAAATTGCATTCTTTATAAATCATAGCTGTCTATCACACAAGTTGCCTGTGTTTCTGAATTGAAACTCACTTACACACACACACACACACACACACACACACACACACACACACACACACACACACACACACACACACACACACACACACACACACACACACTCAACTGTGTTACTGATCTGTACAACCCGGACTTAAACACACACATCCATGTCTTCAGCACCAACCATATTATATTGCTTCATCATTTCAAACTGCTTACATGCTGTTTACATGCTGTTTACATGCTGTTTTTTGCACATCAATTTGATTGCTGTTTTGCACAACCCCTTTTTTTCTACATTTTGTTTACTTACAAGTACACTCCTGTATTCAGTTCCCTCTGCACACTGTACTGTATAATATATAGTTTACTGGTGGTGCTATTTTGTGTTTAGTGTATTTGTCCTACACTGTCTTGTGTTGTCTTTGCACTGTCTGTCCTGCACTGTTTGCAGCAGGTTGCACATGGCACACTTCATGTGGCGAGGACACTTTCTAGTGCTTATCTTTGTGTTTTCTGTTATGAAGTTGTTTTATGTAGCAACAAGGTTTTGGAGAAACGTTGTCTCATTTCACTGTGTTCTGTGTCAGCTATGTATATGGTTAAAAATGACAATAAGAAGCTTCTTGACTCGAATAGAGAATAGGTTAAAGAAACTGGACAGAGGATTTGACTTTGTATTGCACTTTTATGCTAAGTCTGACTTTACATTGCATCATTTATGCTAAGTCATCTGGATAATTAGTAATAGTACTTAAAGAGATCATGTCTTGCAGTCTGGGAAAAGCCTTCACATGGTGACATTTTCTTTGGTATATAGCTCTGAAAAGTAGAGACTTTCTCAAATCTAATGTTGGAAGAGCACTATGGGCAGTTTGACAGCTGTTAGCTGCCTACAAACTGAAACAATGACCAATCAGGCTTATGATTATTTCATTACAGCACAAAGTCATATAAGAACTTGATCAAAGTGTAGCATTATTGACCCAAGAGGTATTGAGGTTAAGGTCAGGATTAGTGTTTGCATTTTGTATCCTTGAAATGAAATATGACCACATGACCACTGCTCAAAATCCTTCACCAGTTGCTCTTGGTAAACTGCTGTTGGTAAACAAATTGTTTACTGTAACATCATAATAATGTAAATCCCAATTTTAAAAATGCGACAGCCATTAATAATAAACTATTCTCTCTTTGTTGGAGGGATGGCATTACTCTCACCCATGTCATTGAAAGTGGCATTTATCAATACCAATGGTCCCTGACTTATGATGGAGATTTGTTCTGATGACCCAATCATAAGCTGAAAATATCGTAAAAGGAGACATGGCATATCCCACTCAGGAGTGTTAGGGTAGTGTACTGTAATTTGGTCTTCATCATGGCACCTGTCAATGGGCAGGATATATTAGGCAGCAAGTGAACATTTTTGCCCTCAAAATTGACGTGTTAGAAGCAGGAAAAATGGGCAAGCTTTAGGATTTGAGTGACTTTGACAAGGGCTAAATTGTGATTGCTAGATGACTGGGTCTGAGCATCTCCAAAACTGCAGCTCTTGTGGGTGTTCCTTGTCCAAAGTTGTCAGTTTCTATCAAAAGTGGTCCAAGGAAGGAAGGAATAGTGGTGAACCAAGGCTCATTGATGCACATGGGGAGCGAAGGCTGGCCGTATGGTCTAACAGACGATCTACTGTAGCTCCAATTGCTGAGGAAGGTGGTAATGATGTTATTCCTGGTCAGTGTATATAGAAAAGGGCAGTTATTGTCTTCCTTTATGTGTTCAGACTCATGTTATTTAGAAAGGGCTATATTAACTACATTTTAGACTTTACCCCCTTGCTGGTTGTATCAGTTGTGAGATAAGGAAGAAATGGCTGGTGGGTTTCAATAGGCAAATGACCAAATTTGGGGAAATACAGTATGGAGTTAAACATGGTCGAGGGATTGGATTGCATTTGATCAGGAAAAAACAATATTACACACAGTAACAATGTTTCTGTATAATAAATTGTCCATTGCAGAATAGAATTTTGAATGTATTCTGTTGGATTCAGACTCACAGGAACGGCATCTACCGAGGGAATTTCCTGCTCTTGATGCTTTTGTCTTGTTTATATACAACACAGAGAGACCTCTGTTTCCCCTCTGCCTTTCTGTTTTCCTTGCTCTCCTCCTCCATGGGGATTTTTGCCACTTTCACGTCTTTTTATTTCCATCATTGGCTGAGCGACTGAGCATCTTAGCTAATGGTGTAATAGCTTTAGCCTCTTATTGCTTGTTTTGTTCCGAAGCCATAATGGACGCCAGAGCTGGCGCACTGGCCGTGGCTAAAAGAATCGCTCAGTACAGCATCATTGCCCAATGTGCTGCAATGTCATGAAGGTTGTCTAACTGCCAAATGGGGGATTGTTATGTGTGTCATGAAGTGAGCTGGCCAGTGCTTGGCACTGCCAACACTAATGCCAGCACACTGCACAAAGAATCACCGGTGCAGCAGATCACATTCACAGCTGTATATTCTAGTGGGTCAAACATGTTGTAGTTTTTAACTGACCATGAATATTTAACTGCTGGGGTCAAGTGAGGTGGGAAAAGACTGTAAAAATCAATTCATTGGATTTTTAAATGGTCTTTGGTGAAAAAAATGGAGAGGAAAATAAATTTTAATGCTGATGCATTGGAATAGGCTGATGTTTTATTACTGCATGGCTGAGAAAAGGAAAAGCAAAATTTCAGCAAGTTGCTGTTTTGTTGCTTTTGTGTATATGTGTGTACATGGGCCTGAGTTCTCGTGCTCTCTCTCTCTCTCTCTCTTTCTCTCACACACACACCGTCATGCCCATAAATTAAATTCTCCAATCAGAGTGCATGAAATACAAATAAAGAAACAGAAAAAGCTATCCCTCTGTGAAGCGATGCGTGCCAGCATACTTTCATCCCATAGCATCTTTACCCAAGCAACTCTAACAGCATAACATTCAGAAAGGAGAAGCGAGTGGTACAGAAACCATCTGCACCAAGCCTTGGCTGCGTGCATAGTGATTCCTTGCTGTTTTCTGGGCCATGCTGAGCACGACAACACAAGCTAGAGGCTGATATCTCTATTTTGCATGCAGGCTTTTAGACGACTGGAGCCTGGGGCATGGTGCACAAATTCCATCAGCTTCTAAATATTCAAGCCCCCTGAAATAGATGGATATATAGATAAAGAGTGAATGGGGGGTGGTACAGTGTTACGAGACCTCCATTTTGTGGAGGTAAATGCATAAGGTCAGAGGAGATACATATCTTAAGAAAAAGCATATGGAGACATTTGATGAAGGATAACAGGGTCTTGGGTATTTTCATGCATTTCCTTCACCGGGTTGCTGAATTAGATTTAAAACCAGAATGCTTGCCTGTGAAGCCATTAATATAGTCAATTCTGAATGCTACCTTGTAAGCTTTAAGCCAAGCTCATCATGATTTTCTGTCATTCAAGACACAAGGATGAACATTAAGTCTTTATTCTGTACTACTTTCTGTGTGATTATTTTGGCAGCCATTTCCCTATTCTTTTTCCACCTTACATTTTTACATTTTACAGTCACTAACAGCCTTCTCATTTAGTATATGATGGTTGCCATACTTTTATTGGTAATACCAAGCTAGCAGATAAAACTTTGAGGCATGTGCTTATATAATTAACAATGGGGTGAAGTAAAGAAGGTGTGGTTAAAAATAAAAAAACAACCCTAAAGTGTTAAAATCTCCAATGTGTTTAGATACAGCGGCATTGAGTAAAAGAAAGGAGGCGGAGCTGGAGGTAGCAGAGCTGAAGATGTTGAGGTTTCCGTTAGGAGTGACGAGGATGGACAAGATTAGAAATTAGTTTATTAGAGGGACAGTGCATGTAGGATGTTTTGGTGACAAGGTGAGGGAGGCAAGATTGAGATGGTTTGGACATGTGCAGAGAAGGGAGATGACATATATTGGTAGAAGAATGCTGAGGATGGAGCCACCAGGAGGAAAGGCCAAAGAGGAGGTTTATGGATGTGGTGAGGGAAGACATGCAGGTGGTTAGGGTGAAAGAGGCAGATGTAGAGGACAGAGGGGTATGGAGTGCAGATGATCCGCTATGGTGACCCCTAATGGGAGAAGCCGAAAGAAGAAGATATGCAAATCTCATAAATGCATATTCTATTTACAATAAAACAAAAAAGCATATAAAAAGTTTCCACAAAGAATATAAACTAATTTAAAGAAATTCTTTTCGAAAGTAATTTTGAATTTGATGGTTGCAACATTTCTGAAAAAATGTTGGTACTGGGACATGTTTACCACTGTGTAGCATCACGCCTTCTTTCTGTGTACATCTGGGGACTGAGGAGACCAGTTGCTGAGGTTTTCGGAGAGGAATGTTGTCCCATATGTGTCTGATACACGATTCTATCTGCTCAACAGTCCTGGGTGCCCTTTGTTGTGTTCTTTATTTCATGAAAGGTCTGGACTGCATGCAGGCCACTTCAGCACCATGGTGGGCAACATCTTTGAATAGACCACCTGTCTATCATGAAGCCTTCCCAGTGATGGAAAACTTACATCTTAGTGTTAAAATCTGAAAAAAAAACCATATAGCATACTGTGGTAATACATTTATTAGCCTCAGATTATGTGAAATGTTCCTCATACGACAGTCCTTAAGACGTTTCTCATGACTCTAATTGCAGTGTGTTTATTATTAGCCATTCATCATCCAACAGCTCTTACTATAGAAACGATGACCTGTGACATTACATTACTACAAAACCTTCTAACCAATCAGCTTCAAGAATTCAACAGCTCTGTGATTCTAACGGTGATTCTATATTGCCAAATGTCAGCTGACACATGGTCATGAGTATATGTGCTTTTCTGAGCATCACATTCCACATTTAGTCCCGAATAGCTCTTACAAATCCCTCCACTCTTCTGGGAAGAAGTTCCACAAGATTTTGGAGTGTGATCCAGGATATTTGTGCTAATTCATAAGGGTGGTAGTATAGTCAGTTACTGATGTAACTAACGTGAGAAGTCCTGGGGTGCAGCCAGCGTTCCAATTCATCCCAAAAGTGTTTAATAGGGTTGAGGTCAGAGCTCTATAGTGGATAATCTTCCACTTCAACCCATGCAAAGCACATCTAAATGGTGTTTGTGTACAGTGGCACTAACATGGAACAGTTTTGGGTCTCCTAGTTCAAGTGAAGGGAAAATGTCATGCTACTGCATCCAAAGACACACTATACAATTGTGTGCCTTTGTGATAACAGTTTTGGAACACATATGGCTGGAGATTTCAGAACCTGTACACCACCCACCCCCACCCATATCCTATTCTACCACAAGTTTGTTTTTTTTCAGTTTGGAATAATCTGGAAGAAGATCCTAGTGTATAAATGACGTCTATGCAGGGAATCACTATGTACTAATGTCAGAAAAAGCATTTAATGCTGTTCATGATTTCTTCTCTTTCTATTTGTGTTTGATATAACTAAACAGAATGGTGAAAACAAGTCATGTCATGTCATCGCCAGTGTGAATGAAGGTTCATACAAACATTAATCACACAACAACAAAACTACAACAATCATATGTAATAACAGTTGCTCCTGTTTAGCCCTAGTTGTTGCTCTCTTTGAGGCAGTTCGGAGTCTGCACCAGAAACAATTTGCTTTTCAAAATAAAAAGCAACACACTTCAGTCTTGATTACTGTCTATCAAATGCCATAAATAAATATACATTTAAATGTAAATGTCAAACACATCTAAAGAGAAAAAGAAACATGCAGTGAGCTAGAAACTGAGGAAAATATTGTTGGATAATATTATTTGCATAGCCAAATGCAATGCAAGTGTTCTGAGACATGCAGTGGAAAAAAGGAATATATTGCTAAAACAAATATGGCCAGGGAATATTTTTAATATCATCTGTAAGCACATTCATATAAGGCTGTTGTATGAAGGACCATTTCACAATATTAAAAATAACCAAAGAAAAAAAAGTACCTAGGCACAAAAACAAACATGGTTAACAGTTTATTTGGAGACACTCTACATGGCTCATGTAAAAGAATTGAAGAATTCTTATGATTTCGTAAGATTTAAAGAATGATATTTGCAAGAACATATGGGGGTGGGGGGGGGGGGGGGGGTATGTCAGTATTCACACAATGATGATTTCAAAAGTAAATGAAATTATACTTAACATATTTTTTTTTAAATTAATAAATAATTCTGTAGAAATTCAACAAGTTATACACTATATAGAAAAATGCTTCTGGACACTTGACCATTTGCTGTTGTTATAATTCCCATCCATATGGGAAGATTTTCCACTAGATTTTGTGGAGATTTGTGTCCATTCAGCCACAAGGGTTTTAATAAAACCAGGCACTTATGTAGGAGAGGTGAAGAGGCCTGGTGTGCAGTCAGCATTCTATTTCATCCCAAAGGTGTTCAATAGGGTTCAGTTGAGAGCTCTATAGCAGGCCCCTTACAATCTTCTACTCCAGCTCACGTAAACAATGTCTTCATGGAGCTGGCTTTGAGTCATTTTGTTCATGCTGGAACTGGTTTAAGTCTCCAAGTTTAAGTGAAGTGAAAAAGTAATGCTGCATCCAAACACACCTTACGACTGTGGAATGGACTAAAGATGCTTCATAACGGTGTTCACAGCTTAGGGTTTTAAATTGCATCATTAATTTACATTAAATTATATGTATGAAATGATACTTTCTCACAAATAAAGGTCCAATCATGTATGGCTCAGGTGGTACCAACAAGGCAATATGCACCAATCAGGCATAACATTACGAGCACCTACATAATATTGTTTTGGTCCAACTTTTCCTGCCAAAAGGTTTTGACCCATCGAGCATTAACAGCATCAACTTCTTAAGCAATTTGAGCTACAGGAGCTCGGCTGTTGGATCAGACCACATGGGCCAGTCTACGCTCTCCACATGCATTAATGATCGTTGACCGCCAATGGCCCTGTCGCTGATTCACCACTGTTCCTTCCTTGGACCACTTTTGATAGATACTGACCACTGCAGTCCAGAAACAGCCCACAAGAGCTGCAGTTTTGGAGATGTTCTGATGTTCGTCTAGACATCACAATTTGGCCCTTGTCAAACTCACTCAAATCCTAATGCTTGCCCATTCTTTCTGCTTCTAACACATCAATTTTGAGGACAAAATGTTTATTTGCTGCCTAATATATCCCACCCACAAACCATGCCATGGTGAAGAGTGATCAGTTTTATTCACTTCACCTGTCAGTGGTCATAAAGTATTGCCTGACTGATGTATTTGGTAATGTGTTTTTTACTTCAATATTTTATAGGTTCGAACTTTAAATAGCTTTAAAGATAATCATCCTAATCTTCCTAAATGTCAAGTTTTATACCATAAATTGTTTTGAAGGCATGAATGGAAGTGGATATTATAGTTCTGTTGACTTGATTTTTGTTTTCTGGTCATACATTTTGCCCAAATGTATTTCTGATGTATAATGTATTATACTGATATCATCCATGCAACGTTCTCAGAAGGTGGTCACATGAAAAAAAAGTCATCTACTATCTCTTATCTTAGACATGCCTTACACATACACACACACACACATACACAGATAGTCCTCCAGCCCAGTCACTTTATTGGTGATCTGAGCTGCAATGAGCAGATAAAGGCAGGCAGGACTTTCCATAAATGCACTTATCACATGCCAACAAGCTTTCCTATCCCCTCATGATTGACAAGTCGGCCACTTGGGATTCGACATGCATCTTTGTTTTCCCCGTGTCAGTCACACACATCTCAGAGTGTTGACAAATATACACATTCGTACAAGAAACACAAAGTTAAAAGGACGTACGCATCCTCATGAGTATGTTAAATGATGTGTGCATAAGCTGGTGTATATGTGTGTTACTTAATTGATTGGTATTGCTTAATTACTTAAACGAGTGAGAGAGCGAGGGAGAGAGAGAGAGCGATAGAGAGAGAGTGACAGAAAGAGCGAGAGAGCAGCACGTTAAAATAACTATTGAATAACATTATTTTATTCCAATTGTGCATGATAAAGAGTGTGTTATATAATAGGCAGCAAATACCAGTTAAAACAGTCAGTGCTTGAATTTGATGTGCTGGAAGCTGAAGAAATAGGCACGTGTAAGGATCTAACAAGGGCCAGATTCTTCAAAACTGTAGCTCTTGTGTTCCTGGTATGCTGTAGTTAGTACCTAGCAAACACGGTTCAAGGAAGCTGCCAAAGCTGGGCCCCTAAGCAAGGCCCTTAACCCTCAACTGCTCAGTTGTAGACCTGATAATTGCAAGTCGCTCTGGGTAAGCGCGTCGTCCAAAATGCGATAAATTTAAATGCAGACAATCCAGGCTGCCACTCTCTGCGGAGAAATAATGCGAACGTGTGCGAGTCAGACAGCCAATAAGAAAATCAAACAGCAAAATGAAATCCCGAGGAGCGGCGCTTTCAGCTCCCCAACTTAGTGGCATGAATTTTTCATCACCATTTCAGTGCGGCAATATTACCTCACACTCTTTAGCCTACCACTCAATAAAGAGCTTCATATTTCATTAACGGCCTCTTCCTGTGCTGAGGCTGCTGTCATAGCCACAACATACAGCAGAGCACAAAATCACACACTTACACACACACACACACACACACAGCATGCCACCTAGCAAAGCGCCTACACATTAAACCCAAACCACACTGCCAAACTTGGATTTACCTCTGAGATTGAATGTCAGAGTGAGATATTAAGAGATAGAAACAAAGTGTTTCCTGAATGTCATACAGGTTTTATTTTTATTTATTCATTTTTTTATAAAAATGAATTGTTAAATGGAATTGTATAAGCTGCACAGGAAGATATGGAAATGTAATCTTATATAATAATCTGACGGAGGCCTTTTGACTTAACCATATGCTTTTAAAGCTAATTATCCCCTATCATTTGTATTTTAACGACTATATCTTTTTTTTTTCAAAACTAACGTTGATATTTACAGAACAGATTCAGCTGCTGAAGAAAAAAAACACAAAACCAAACAACACCATTGCAAGGTTCACCTAAAAAAACATTACATGTAATTAATACAATTCATAAAGCAGTTTATTTATTAAAATGAGACAAACAGGCTTTCTCAAGACCCTGCTCTATATAGTGCACTTCATAATTATTGGCACACTTCATAAAAAGTGACATATAAACAGAAAACAGAAAAAAAGAAAGCAGTACTAATGCAAAACTATTTTTCCCAAAATATTGGCACCGTTATGAGTGACATTCTTGAATGTTCCTGCACTAAGTATACATCTGTAATGTCTAACAGGGTTGGATGGGATCCTTACCTATGCTTTTCAAGCTTCTTTCTATTCCCAGGTTATTACATGTGCACTTCTACTTCTATGTTTTGCAGTGTTGATCTGGAAGTACATTATATGGACATGTATAGGGACACCTTTTCAGCCATATGTGGTTCTTTTTTGAGGCACACAGTTTTATAGGATGTCTTTGAATGTGGTAGCATGTGGAAATTTTCCCTCCACTTAAAATTCGTGACCCAAACCTGTTCCAGCATGACAATGCCTTTTTTCACAAAGTGAGCTTCATTAAAATATGCTTTATGTTGGTTGGAGTGGGAGATCTTGAGTGGCCTGCTATGAAGCTCTGACCTCATCCCTAGTGAAAACCTTTCGAATGAATTGAAACACTGACTACACTCCAGGCCTCCTCATCCTCACCTACATCAGTACCTGACTTTACTAACATCCTTGTAGCTGAATAAACACAAATCTCCACAATCACACAACAAAATCGAAAACACCCAGAAGAGTAGGGATAAAAAAAACAAAAAATACATACAAATCCTATGGTCAGGAGTCCACCAACCATATAATATAATGTATGTTGGTTTTTCATCTTTTTGAAAACTCTATGTATGGATAGAAGTGAACCCCTGGCAGGGGGACCCATTCTCAATAACAAAAATTAAAGTGTCCAACTGTCCTACTTGACATCCACTGTCATTTACATAAGATCCAATCTTAAAAAATATGTACAGAATATAAAATACATATGTAAATATATGTACAGCAAATAAATATAAAGGCTCTGGAAAAAAAGTAAAAAAGTGCAAATGCTGATGATCAAGTACACTAAGAATGTATATCCATTTATATATAGAACTGCATTATGATTACTGTCAGTAGTATCAGTAAAGCATCAGTGGACCATCAGAATCCCAGTGGTGTAGTGTGGAGATCAGTAATCATGGATCGTTCATGAATGATTTGAAGAGTGGTCTCAAAGATTAATTCATTTCAGCATAGCAAATTATTGATTATATGATTATTTACAGGAAACAGAATTGAGTAGTTTACCTCTCGAATCTTTTAGTCCAAACCGTTGGTTTCTTTATCTCGTGACTCCCATAGATGCTATGCAGTGCATTACACAGGAAACATAATTGAGTTGTTCATCTCATTAATCCTCCAGTCCAAATCGCTCGTTCTCTTGTCACATGACTCGAATAGTCTCTATAAAGTTCTATATACCTATATAAATAATTGGAACGATAGTCAAAGTTTGTGTATGTAGATGTGCTGGAAGATCTGCTTATTGAATATGAATATGAAACAAAATGAGCTAAATGACACAAAAAAATATCTCATCGTGAGTTCAGTAGGGTGATGGTAACTGGAATAGTAGGTGATGGTGGATAGAAATGGGATGGGATGAGAAGCTTTGTAAGCTTGTTAATTGATTTCTCATTGTAAAGGACAGAACCTCAGTCTTTATTTACAGAAAAGAAAATGCTATTGATTGGTTTTCCTTTTTTTCGCACAAACTTCCAGCGGCAGCTTGATTATAACCTCACAAAACCTCACCTAATTCTTTGCGAAGAGAAACTGTACAGCTCGATGACATTGCCTATTCATTCTGCTCACGTTACTCATTATTATGGACATCTGTACCTCATTCGGTTCCCAAAATAAAACCAGGTAATACTATTCGAGTTGTCTATACCCAATAACTCCCAACAGGAACTACAAAGAAACTGCATTCACACCGTGACAATGATTCAGTTCAAAGGAAATTCACTATTTTTATAAAGTATATAAGGATTTGAAGGTTTTATAACACCTAGAGTTTTGTGCTGCTCGCTTGATTTCATTTCATTATCCACGCAACATTTCTTCTTCCAGATGCTCCGTGTCCACTGGGCCAGGCTGATGTTTCAGCTATAGAGGTGAAGACAATGATCACCTATTCTCACGTGCCCTGTATTTATTTGGAATTAAGAATCAGAGCAGATTGGTCTACAGGAAAAAAAAAGGCAGATGTTAATCACACATGGCGCAGGAGGGTTAATTTATTTATTTATCCTCTATAATGGGATGCATTTGCATACAGATGGTATAGTCTTGCCAAGACCAATGAAGATCACTCCTCTTTGGCCACCGAAGTGCCTCGCGGGAACACAGCGAGCATACTTAAGAAAACTTGGGAGCCAAATGGCACGGAAAATGGTGCCATTTTGTTTCTTGATCTTGAGCATTCTCTCTCCTCCACAGCTGCTCAGGGTTTTAAGTAAACCTAAAATGAAGGCGCTGGAGGCTAATCTTATTCACCGAGGATGAACATATGGGTTGCAGGAAAAAAAAAATTCTCCGCTCCGAGCAATATTTCTAAGCATACTTGTGTATTGCTTTTTTTGCATGTGTGTAAAATGGAAAGAGAGTGTGTAATCAGATCATATGATGTCTATAGGCTGGCGGCTGGGGTTGAGCTGGCTGTAGTTGAGATAACCTCTGCACTGGTGTGAAGCATAGCTGCACTTCAATTTGCTTCAAAGCAAGCAAAGAATGTGGAAGAATAAAAGCAAGCTGTATGACTGGGAAAAAATATTGCAGACCATCCCTCCATAACACTATTAGTTCTTGCTTTTGTATTGCAGCTGTGCAAAAATGCACTTATACAATAACTAGTATTAAATAATAATGAAAAAATATGCCCTCAAAGTTTCTGCTTTATCACCTGAGGTAAAACACGCTAATGATTAAAGCCTAGTGCTAGTTCACTTCAGAGAGAAAAGAAGAGATGCCTAGGTTTATTTTAATGTATTTTTTTCTACTTTATCAACCACAAACACCTTTTTCTTTGCAGAAGATAAAGTTATGAGATGGGTAAGAAAAACATGCATTTACCTAACTTGCTGTATATATGTGTGTGTGTGTGTGTGTGTGTGTGTGTGTATGTGCCCACTCTTGTATGTGTGGACAAGCAGCTGTGTCTCTTTATGCCCTGATGAAGGCAAAGTGGAGAGGTTTTCAGGCCATGCTGCAAAAAAGACCACCCTAATGGACAGGAGATGATGGAGACCAGTGCCAGCCCAGATTAAAAAGCCTCTGCTTGCATGTGTGTGTGTGTGTGTGTGTGTGTGTGTGTGTGCGTGTGTGTGAGAGAGAGAGAGAGAGAGAGAGAGAGAGAGAGAGAGAGAGAGAGTAGATGGTGTGGGGTACTGCAGACCTCCACCTTAATTTGAAGTAATTTCCCTGTCTCTGGCACAGTCGATGAGGATTTGGTAGCACAGCCAGGTCCAATCTGTTCTTCCGATATAAATATATATATTTATATATATATATTTCAACAGGTCCTAATCCATGTAATGCAGACGAAACATGAGATGCTCAGGGATTTTGAGAGATCAGCGTCTGCCTGATGGCAGAGGAAGAGGAAAACTGCTCTCTAAGTCTTTTTGCTTTAGCTTTGGCCATGTGTTACATCGGAGCATTGATTTCCCCCCTGTACACCCTCCCGTTGTTTTCTGTGTGAGCTTTAAGAGCTTTGTTGTAAATCTTGATGTTTTGATGTCACTAAATACAAGGAAGAGAGACGACATATGGAGGTGCAGAAGAAGCGCTTATATTTTAATGACACTTCAGGGAACACAGACAAAAATGTACTTACTGGCAAAAAATGTAAAGAAGTGCTATAAAGCAGAGGTGCTTTAAAAAATAATAAAATGAATCGTTTCCATTTTTAAAACATGACTATAAAGAGATATTAATATGAATATAAAACATAAAATATTTGAAAGGAAGTATTTTCTAATAATTTGAGTAAGCATTTTCTAAGCAGCTTGGAAATCCGTGATAATCTCAGACCACCATTACTATTATTAGTTTGTTTTGTATGTAAAGTGTCTATTTTGGACTATATTACAAATTTTTTAATGAATTTTAAACCTTGTATTACTTATTTAATATAAATTGTAAATAATTGTATATGAAATTACATTTTAAATAAAAACACTTCGATTTATATAAATATTAGGCCTATTAAAATTAACCTGCTGTTAATGAAAGTTAATTTTAACAGCACTAATTTATTTAACACGCAAATTATACAACATGCTTTTCTTTTTGAACACGTTTATTAAAAATATAAATGAGTATACATGAAAGAGCCAAAATTCAAACCTTCAACACAACACACATTTGTTCACAAAGTCATATATATATAGGCTACTGGGGCTACTGGGAAATTGCCAAGCAGCTCTGTGAAAAAAGGTCCACTGTTGGAGCAATCATTAGAAAATGGAAGAAGCTAAACATGACTGTCAATCTCCCTCGGACTGGGGCTCCATGCAAGATCTCACCTCGTGGGGTCTCAATGATCCTAAGGAAGGTGAGAAATCAGCCCAGAACTACACGGGAGGAGCTGGTCAATGACCTGAAAAGAGCTGGGACCACCGTTTCCAAGGTTACTGTTGGTAATGCACTAAGACGTCATGGTTTGAAATCATGCATGGCACGGAAGGTTCCCCTGCTTAAACCAGCACATGTCCAGGCCCGTCTTAAGTTTGCCAATGACCATTTGGATGATCCAGAGGAGTCATTGGAGAAAGTCATGTGGTCAGATGAGACCAAAATAGAACTTTTGGGTCATAATTCCACTAAACTAAACTAAAGAAGAATGATGAGTACCATCCCAAGAACACCATTCCTACTGTGAAGCATGGGGGTGGTAGCATCATGCTTTGGGGATGTTTTTCTGCACATGGGACAGGGCACTAAACTAAACTAAAGAAGAATGATGAGTACCATCCCAAGGACACCATTCCTACTGTGAAGCATGGGGGTGGTAGCATCATGCTTTGGGGATGTTTTTCTGCACATGGGACAGGGCGACTGCACTGTATTAAGGAGAGGATGACCGGGGCCATGTATTGCGAGATTTTGGGGAACAACCTCCTTTCTTCAGTTAGAGCATTGAAGATGGGTCGAGGCTGGGTCTTCCAACATGACAATGACCTGAAGCACACAGCCAGGATAACCAAGGAGTGGCTCTGTAAGAAGCATATCGAGGTTCTGGCATGGCCTAGCCAGTCTCCAGACCTAAACCCAATAGAGAATCTTTGGAGGGAGCTCAAACTCCGTGTTTCTCAGCGACAGGCCAGAAACCTGACTGATCTAGAGTTGATCTGTGTGGAGGAGTGGGCCAAAATCCCTCCTGCAGTGTGTGCAAACCTGGTGAAAAACTACAGCAAATGTTTGACCTCTGTATTTGCAAACAAAGGCTAATGTCTCTCACAGTGGACATGCACCTACGATGACAATTTCAGACCCCTCCATGATTTCTAATGATTACTGTATATACATATGATCTTTTAAGCAGATATATAAAATTATTATTATCAGACTTGCTAAATATTTGTTTTAATTAACACACATTACAACAGGTGTGTCTGATCTCTTTTCACAATGGTGCAGGTTTTCATTCCAACCAAGCAAGTTCATACCAAATTCTACCTGTCTATATCTAATCATTTTCAATGATTATCAGGTGTGGACTTTGATTGATTTAAATTAGAATAAAACCTGGAACCATTTGTGAAAAAGATTGGACACCTATGCCTTGCAAGAACAGCTCTCTATGCATTCCATTTGCCATTCTCTGTATAGAATTCAAAACTACAAATGTTTGCAAATCTTAGATCAACAAGTCAAGTCAAGTTTATTTCCATAGCGCTTTTCATAACAGACATTGTCTCGTAGAAGCTTTACATAATTTAAAATTTAAGGTGAGCGATGTGTATTTATCCCTGATGAGCATCCTGGGTGACTGTGGCAGGGAAAAACTCCCTTAGATGTTGTGAGGAAGAACCTTTAGAGGAACCAGACTCAAAAGGGGAACCCATCCTTATTTGGGTGTCATCAAGAGTGTGATTCTAAATCTTTAATACAATACAGTACACTGGAGAGTGAGAACTGACATGTTCACAGAATGTAAGATTATAAATAATGTCCTTTTTACAGTCTTATACAGACATTTGAGGTTATGGAACCAGGACCTCCTAAACTACTCATAAAATAGCTAAACATTTGCGATTATCCTAGATCCCAACACCAGCGTCTCCATGCCAGAGCCTTTAAACACTCAAAGAGGTCCAATGTCCAAATTCTACATGAGGTGGAATCCAAATTGCACCGGTACGCCTCTAAATGGTTTGGAAAATCAACAGGTATAGATATCCTGTTTAAACAAAAAATAAAAATAATAAAAAAACGCAACCCAATTTCACATTTATATCTAATTACAGACCAACTGAATTTGGCTTACAATTTGGTAAAACCTTCTAGAACACTTCCAATATTTTAATATTTAAGTTTAGAAAACTGGAGCCATACAAAAGTAAGCAGTAGAAGGGTAGAGAAAAATATCTGAACAATAAACTGGAAACTCAAAACAATTGTACATTTTAAAGCTAAAAAAAAAGCCAGGCAAAAAAAATAAAAGGTTAAATATTTACAGCTGTTCTCCAGCAACAGAAGTAAATTAAAGCTTTGGCTGTTGGGGGAAATAGTTACTACAGGTGTCTCAACTTTGGCTGATTACAAATTACTTACAAATCCTTTGTCTGAATAAATGCAGTGTTCGAGTGTGTTACTACATAATCTTAAGCAGGATTTTAATGCTATTGCACTTCTTGCAGGATATTATATATTTCTCATTATTATTTATTATTATTCATTATTATTTATTAGGCTCTGAAGATGTTAAGGTTTTCGTTGGGAGTGACGAGGATGGACAAGATTAGAAATGTGTTTATTAGAGGGACAGCGCATAAAAGACGTTTTGGTGACATAGTGAGATTGAGATGGTTTGGACATGTGCAGAGGAGGGACATGGGGTATACTGGTAGAAGAATGCTGAGGATGGAGCCAATCAGGAAGGAGAAAAAGAGGAAGGCCAAGGAGAAGGTTCATGGATGTGGTGAGGGATGACATGAAGGTAGTTGGTGTGAAAGAGGCAGATTTAGAGGACAGGGTGGTGGAGACCTCATTATTATTTCTCATCGTTATAGAGGGAAAAAGGTGAACAAACAAAACACAAAATAAGTCCCTCATAAACCTTAAAGGTGCAACTCCTAAGTTTTGAGAAATGAAAAAGAATGCCATGGTGTCACTGAGTGGGTACAGTTTCCTGTTTCATCAAAAACACATGGAAACTAGGGAAAATGAAGGAAGGCTGCCATAAGCCACAAGAAAATCCTGAAGAAGTTTCCTAGAGTCAACAGCTTATGTGATTAGGTGGTTCAGAAGACAATCACAGCTTAACATTGGTTGAACGAAGCAAGTCTCAGTTTCACCTCTGAAGAGAATCTATTCTGCGATCGAATCAACTGTGTGCCTTAAGCACATTTAGCTGTTATATCCATTAAAAATCATTTCTGAGTATATTGAGACATTCAACTGGAAAAATATCAATAAATTTTCCAAATATTTGGGATTTCTAACTGGAAATATATTTCTGTTCCAGTGTGTAAAGAATCATCATAGAAAATAACTATTTTCATGCTCTTTGATTAAATATGTTGACACCATCTTAAAGCTTAAGGTTATGCAGTATGATATGTACAAAAATAAAAAGTGCAAAACCTAATTGCATATGTTTTTGAGCTGTTTGTTTTCCCACACAACCAAATAGACCTTTTACATAGCCTTTCTATGATAATATATGACTTGTGACTTAATTTAACATGTAAATTTTTACAAACTTGCAAATGATATGATGTGTGGTTGTATGTCATCATTGGATTTATTTTTAGCAATTATATTGCTAATTAAATGTATAGAAATGAGGTCTAATTGTAGCGATGCCTGCCGCTAGATTTTTTATCTTCAATGGTACATACTGTGCCTTTAGCTAGATGAAAGTAATTGAAGAATAACATCATGGTTGTAAGTTGAGGAAGAAAAATATGTCGGTACTGTTATTTTGGTACTTATTGTAAAAAATAAGTAAGATAAACTTTTATAGTGGGAAAAAACAACATTTTAGTGTGATTTAAATTAATTAATTTTATTTCATTAAATAGTTTTGTATGCTTATGTTTTCACACTTCATTCCATTCTACATGTATTCCCCATTATTCCCCATTGTTATATTAGCTTTCACTCTTCTGGGAAGATCTTTCACTAGATTTTGGTGTGTGCTTTGGGATATGCTTCTGCTCATTCAACCACAAGTTTGTTATTAAAGTCAAGAAGTCAAGTACTGATGTACAGTAGGGTAAGGAGGCCTGAGGTGCCGTTCCAATTTATCCCAAAGGTATTATAGTGATGAAGCCAGAGCTCTATAGCAGTCAGCTCAAAAGCTTTCAGCCCAACCCTTTGTAAACTATAACTTGATAGAGCTCACTTTGTGAAAAGGAGCATTGTCAGGTTTGGGTCTTATAGTTCAAGTGAAGGGAACATTTAATACTACTACATCCAAAGAAATCCTATATATTTATAATCCTATATACAGGGTTATTCAAAAATAATGAACCGAATTCATTATGCCATATTTTATTAAGGAAAAGTAATACAAAACTCCAGCCAAGTCACAAGTAGTACTCACAATCCACTCACAATAACTCTTCTTTCAAATGATCACTGACTCATTCCATGATGATGCTTGAGAACTAAAGCAATATGTCATTGAATTGGTTCATTCCTTTTAAATAACCCTGTATATATTCTTTTATCTATCTATCTATCTATCTATCTATCTATCTATCTATCTATCTATCTATCTATCTATCTATCTATCTATCTATCTATCTCTCTCTCTCTCTCTCTCTCTCTCTCTCTCTCTCTCTTTCTCTCTCTCTCTCATGTTATGTCCACACTACAATGCCAAAGACATGGCTGGTCTGCAGTAATGCACTAATTTTATTTAAAAGGAAAGATATCCTTTAATTCCAGGACTTGCCACAGGTTTTGCATTCACGCAGGCTAGCATAATCTAAGCCCTTTATAAAACACACTGCTTTTCTATCTCTAAAAAATCCCAACCAATAATGACTTGGTTAATTAATATTGCGTAATTAATCCGTTTTAAGCTGCACTCTCGGCTCTTTAGATTGTGATTGGTCAAAGTGGAAGGCAGTTTGTGCAGATTTCCTGTTCATACCAACACATAATCATGTATTAACCTCATAATGAGGTTGAAACTGAGTCTTTAATAAATCCTCCACATGTCACAAATTCATTTTGATGAACTGTGCAACCCCCTTTTTCCACTCTAATCATAGCGGATTAAACAGTGTGCTTAAAGCTGATCTGGGACCAGTTCTGTCCTTGATTTTATGACGGTGATGAATTGATTGTATTTGGACACCCAGACATATATATATATATATATATATACATATATGTGTGTGTGTTTGTGTGTGTGTGTGTGCATGTGTGTACTGATTAATGACCTTTGACCTCGTGGTTTTTGGTCCATCTTTAGTTGTAATTGATAGATTACACACACACACACACACACACACACACGGTTATCCTTTTACTCTGGTGTGTAATTAGAGTGAAATTTGTTTCCAAACATGAACCTCTGATGCACCCTCACCCACCCCCTGCTCATTAGATGCATATTTATATTAACCAATGGACTTTTTGTAACACAAGTCAGTAAAGGCTACAGTCCTTGAACCAGTTTGCACATTCGTGCACCGCTTTTAAACTGGTTAGTAGTTCGCTTAGTTTGGAAACCAAATAGTGCATAAGCCTAAAATAAATCCAGTGTACAGTAGGTTAATAATAATTTTGCTACGTTATTGTTTCATTGCTCCTGCATTTGTATTATCTGTGACCAAGATTGTATAGCTTGTTAAATGATATGGTTTTCAGCTGTTACTAACTGAATATGCTCCTTCAGTAAGCACATTCTATTTGGATTATGTATGGTGTGTGTGTGTGTAGCTGGAGTGGAATAAGTGTAATGATTGAGCTGCTAGCAGTTATGTTGCTGTGCACGTTCTGGGCATGATCAGCGTTCCTATTTACTGTGTTTTTTTTTTTCTCTTGGTTTTGGTACAGCACTTGTAACTCATCGCCGCCTGCTAATGCATGTTCTCATCCATAAAATTAGATAGCAAAAGCTCCAAATTTAATATTGAAAAAACAATATCATCTTTTAATGTTGTTGTTGCACACACTGGTTATAGTGAAAATTATATTAGCTTGTATAACGACCCACTGATATACACTAATTAATCACATAAAATAATGCCTACTTGTAGGCAGAAACTGAGACAATATCTGTGTAGTATAATGTGTGATGTATTGTAAATAAGTGGCTTCTGAATGGTGTATGATTTTATATGCAAAGAAACATAATGCACAAAAATCCCCAAGCCATTATTAAAACAGGAGTTAGAAAATTTCTCATGGTCATTTATAGCTTTATTGTAACAGAATCGACAAGGTTGCGAATTAATTTATATTTGAAAAATTCTAAAGAATCTTTTATTTTTTTGTGTGTGGAAACTATCAAGGGCCTTGACAATGGATTCCAAATGTGCAGTGTCGTTTGTGTGTTTACAGATGTGAATGAGAAATTGTAAAAAAAAAAAGACAAAAATTAAAACATTTAAACGAATCCTTGTGCATCTCTGAAATAAATTAATATTTTTTTCCTTCTTCTTTCAGCTTCTCCTATTAGGGGTCACCACAGCGGATCATCTGTCTCCATACCCCCCTGTCCTCTACATCAGCCTCTTTCAAACCAAATCTGATTCGTGATCCGCAGATTTGATTTGGCACGTTTTACGCTGGATGCCCTTCCTAACACAACCCTCCCCATTTATCCGGGCTTGGGACCACCACTAAGAGAGCACTGGCTTGTGAAACCCTAATGGATGAGTTGAATAAATTAATAATATATTATGCAATAAAAAATAAATATGAACAAACTCTTTACAGTTTGGCAATATAAAATAGGTGTATTTTAGGCTGTTCTCTACAATATCAATACCGTAATTTCCGGACTATAATGCGCACCCATATATAAGCCGCACCCACTGAATTTTCAAATATTTTTATTTTTAACATAAATAAGCCGCACCTGTCTACACTGAAACTAATAAAGTTTACACAGGCTTTAACGAAAGACACGTTACTATTTTGGGAATAGCCTGGCACAGCATTTTTCCGCTATTACTGCGTGTGTTTAAGACCGAGGAATATGTCCTTATTATTTTCTGATTCTCATTTCTAAGTTTCTTTGACTAACCTGTAACGCTGTTGCCAAGAAAAATAAAAAAGCACGAGTTTTGGAAAACTGTCTGTGCTTATATGATTTCTGTTGTAACTGGAGTTAGCGAGCTCTCCCTTCACCCAGACTCAACACGCTACAACGGCTTGTATCTAAACAGTAGCCTACCAAGAAAGTCATTGTTCACTGTCTTGCTCCTTCCTTTCACAACTATTTCTCTCAGGAGTTTATCTTTTGACATCGTCGTGCGTTTAAAAATCACGGTGAAAGCTTTTCTCCCGATGCCGTGCAGCTCAGAACACAGGTGAAGTGCGTTTTTCCGTTTCCGGTCGGAAATTTCATTGGTCTAATGTTATGTCGCTCAGTCTTTTGGCTTTTTTAGCCGCTTCGTTGTTTAAGCCACGGGGTTCAAAACGTGGGGGAAAAAAGTAGCGGCTTATAGTCCGACAAATACGGTAAATAAAAGGATCATAAATACCTGTTATATACAAATAAATTATTTACCATCCCATAATTCAATCAACGATTTAATAAGTCAATTAATAATGGTTATGGGACTTTCACTTACCCTAATAAAATATTCAGCAAGTTTTATTTTTACTTTTTTCTTAATATACTGACATTATATTCTGCAAAATTAGGCCTCCTTCATCACAGATAACTTTTACAGTGTGTGGGGTTTTTCTTATTGTTTGTTTGTTTTATTTAAACCTCAATGAAGGTTAAAAGAAAAAAACAAATGACAGAATTATCACATTTTTAAGGCCAATTTTTATCTACCACAACTATGGCCATGGGATCACCTTGTAAATAGATTTTATTGGCTTTGTGGTGCTTTTTATGATTAATATAACTGAAGAAATTTCACTTTAATCTTTATGTGATAACAGAGTAACACGGTGTTGAAATAAGGTGTGCTGGGAAGAAATAGGTTAGGTGTGTAGGTTGGGGTGATGGATAAGGGGTCTGTAGTAGCAAGAAATAGCAAAAAGTGGATGTTCTACTAAAAAAAGGATAAGAAGATTTTGCTACGAAGAAATTGTTAATGAGTTTGTACTAGCAAGAAATAAATAACTTGTGTTAGTAATGCTACTGCGTTGGTACTCATGAGCAATGGGTGAGAAATATATGATTTGGTAAGAAATGATGAAGAAATGAACTAGGAGACTGTGCTAGCAAAAATGAGAATATAGTCAGTGCTAAGAAGAAATGCATAATGAGATTTAGTGTTTGCTCATTCGTGAACGATTTGTTTATTTTGAACGAGTCATCTCAAAGAGTGATATGTTCATTTTTTACTGGACGCGCATGTAAACCGCGAAACAGAATTATGTAGTTTACCTATCGACTTTTCTGGTCTAAGTCATTTGTTCTTTTATCATGTGACTTCCACAGACAATATGCAGTGCATTACACAGGAAACTGAATTGAGTAGATCATCTCATGAGTCCTCTGGTCCAAATCGTTCCTACTTTTGTCACGTGAACCCCATAGATGCTTCACAGTGCAATAGATTCATATTTTTTGGTCAGAATTTTGACATTATAGTAACACTAATGTCAAGATTCAGACCATAAAAAATAGATCTATTGCATTGTGTATAATATATGGGACTCACGTGACAAAAGAACAAGCGACTCGGTCCAGAGGACTCATGAGATGAACGATTCAATTTTGTTTCCTCTGTAATGCACTGCATAGCGTCTATGGGAGTCACATGACAAAAGAACAAATGATGCAGACAAGAAGGTGTGAGAGGTGAGGTAGTCATTCTGTTCATCATAATTTGTCCTTAGCTTCATTGTCATATTTTCATTATCGGAACTATAGTCAGTGTGTAGACAATTAATTAGACTGCTAATTAAAAATGCAACATTTTCTTTTATTTCTGGAGGAGATTCAATGTAACAAGTCACTAAACACACACATCCTTTATTTAAGTAGAAGTACATATATTGCTACATGTTTTAGTGTCACGCTGGTAACGACCTCACATTAAATTAATATATTAATACAAAATAATTAAAAGTTTTGTTACCTAATGAATGTATCCAGACTGAACATCCACCATATAGAACACAATTAGAGAAAAGATGACGATGATGTTGAGAAGGTGGTCATCGCTGACTCCCTCTGTCTCATCCATGTTAGCCAGGCTTCTTGTTTCCTTCTACCTCATTGTTAGCTTCGTAAGCCATCCTACATCTGTGATGTACAAGAGCCAGGAAATTAGGTTAAAAAGGCTGCACAATGACAGTAAATATGTTGATGGGCTGAAAAGGGCATGCAGTGAGAAGAAAAAATATTGACATTTCACCAAATAGATTAAAACTAAAGTTACGAGCCTGTTTTAAAAATTTAAGCAGTAGAAAGTATAGATATTTGTGTAAAAATGCAATGAGTGAAAGTAAAAAGTTGTCTGATAAAATAAATAGTAAAGTACTAAAACCAAAGAAATCTGCTTTAGTAAAGAAACCAATTTTTTTGCACTTTGTTACTTCCCACCTCTACCCATCATGCCCCTCTGCTTAGGAGAATGTCCCAACGCAAAATGGGAAAGCAATGGGTAAGGAGTTTATGCTAGCATAAATTAGAAAGGACTGGGTAAAAAAAGTCTGTGCTAGCAAGAATTTGGAAGTATGTATTCAGTTTTTAGTTGAACCTAAACTAGATCAGTACTAGCAAGAAATGGCTAGAGAGGCTGTGCTAACAAGGAATCATTAAGAAGTATGTATTGAAATGGTCAGTGAGTCTGTGCTAGAAAGAAACGTGAAAAGTGGAACTGGTTTAGCACGAGCCTGTGAAAAGCAAGCAGCCTGTTTATGCACGATACAGCTAAGAAGTGTGTTCTTGTAAGATAGGCTAAGTGTGTGCACTGTTAAGAATGGATAATGTGTGCACATACTACAATGAGATGGGTACTGTATGTTAGCGTGAGATAGCAAATCTGTGTTTGTTAGCTGTTCAATGTTCTAATTAATTTTGCAATGGAAGACAATCTCAAACACAGTGTCAGAAATAGAACCGAATGTTTACAGTATAAATCTAGTCGTGTGTCCTGAGGGACCAATTCATTACAGCCACTGTATTTTACTGACTGAGAAACAAAAAAAGAGCTTCTATTCCACTGTGGCTCAGAAACATTCAACATCGCATGCACACAATCAAGCGATGAAAGACATGGCAAAGACGAGTATGTTTTCCCTCCTCTCTGAAGCCACTTCACTTTCAGAACGAGCATATCTGAATCAGAGCAAGTGCTAGCGTCGTGCCCTGTAAAAAATAAGTCTCTTCCTCAGCCATACAGAGAGCAAGAGTGAGATTTGTATGAGATTTTTTTTCCCCCCAGATAGTGAAAAACCCTATCTCATACCCCTGCCTTTTTCCTCTCTGGTCCATGATGATAAGATTTACTGCTATGTTCGTGTTTGCTAATGCTTGTTTATTGAAGTTTTTGGATCCCTGAACATCACTGAGAGAATTCTAGCGCTAAATCTCAGAAGAGGGTCAGAGGCCTGTTAGAGGTTGCTTAGCTGGGTACATGAATTAGAAAAAAAAAACCTAGTCAAAAGATGTATTTTCTCCGGTTCCTGTAAATTCTAGTTTCGGATCTCTTTTTTGTTATCGTGCACTCTTTGCCTTGGTGTATATTGTGTTCATGTTCAAATTTCAGGTCAGAGGAAGTTCAAGTTAAGAAATGATGTATTCAGAATTACCAATGTGCCAATGATTGGAGGATAATGTGAATATTCCTGCAAATGGTTGAAGGAATATTGTATTTTTTTCACAATATTTGTGAGTTTTATTTACTATTCTATCTTTGCCACCAAATATACCTAAATGTGTAGCTACCTGCAAAAAAGTTTAAAATGCAAGGGTCACTGACGGTAGATTGTCAGAGCTAACAACCGAGTGCTAGTCAAATAAATAAATGAAATTAGTGCTAATTAAGTAACTAATCAGATTTTAGCTGCAAATATTAGCTAGCCAGGTCATGCTGTTTCCTTGTTGATCCTCAATTATAAAATCAAGGTTAAGTCATTTTTTTTGTGTTTTTAAAATGGTCTTCATTACTAATAATATAAAAAAAATCTCAACACTCAGCCATCATAAGGAAGGCCAAAACAGAGAGAAAAATGTGCACTTTAAATGAAAACATATTAAAGGATACAAAGCCCAAGACGTCACAAAATCTTTCTCCCTGAAAAATCCTTCAATGCACCACAAAAAACAGGCAAAAACTGGAAATGGCATCATATTTTCTGAAGCCTCTCTGCATAGCATATTGTCTACAATGTGGGACGTTTTAAAGACAAGGCGAGAGAGAGACGTGATTGAGATAGTTTGGACATGTGCAGAGGAGGGACATGGGGCATATCAGTGGAAGAATGCTGAGGATGAAGCCACCAGGCAGGGGGAAAAGAGGAAGGCCACGAAGGTTGTTTATGGATGTGGTGAAGGAATGCAGCTGGTTGTTGTGAAAGAGGTTAGCTGTAGAAGACAAAGTGATATGGAGACAGAAGAACAAGCATTTTGCCATATGTAACTTTCTTTGAAGTTTCATAAATAAGGTTGGTTAGAGTCCAATGACATTTGTATATTTACTGAGCAAAAAACATCTGTTAGATTCTGTTAGAAGTACTATGAGAGAAGCCTGTGGGATTAACAAATGTATATGACATAAAACTTACCTATTATATATTTGTGTTAGCCTTTGTGACTCATAAGGAAATAAATCTTTAGAGTCCTATTGTGTAGTGAGCCAGGGTCTTTATTATTGCTTAAACTCATGTACTCGAGATCCTGATTTAGAGAGCTGATTGAGACACACCCGATGCACAGCAAGCTAATTAGTTAGCTGGGTGTTGTTGTGGGTAATGTGTGGATCCCATGTTAGCTTTGTTTCTGTTTTTTGTAAATAATATTTTGGAACTTACAGAGTTACTATAATTGCATTTTGTCTGTTGAAACATTTTATTTTTACTTCTTAGCATGTGTTCATAGTGATGTTATCTCGCTAAGCTTCTCAGCAAACACTGAGTAACTAGATTAAATTAGAATTAAAATGTATAATCTAATAATTCAAACAAATAATGTTTATGGGAGTACATTAACTGTCTTAACACTTGGTTTTGAAGGAGTATAATGCTGTTGTTAGCAGCCACCAATGCAGGCTATATATATATATATATATATATATGTGTGTGTATGTGTGTATGTGTGTATCTAAAAAGAATAACATCAATCACACTTGTTTGAAAACCCCCCAAAGCTAAAGCATTTCAAATTACTTATAGACTGCAGTTACACATTTTATGATCTGTTTATAGGTTAGATTTGAGTTAAATAAAGCGTTTGGGGTTTTGTGTTATATAAGTGGCGACCAGCTCAGCACACCAGTACAGTCGGATCAGATCGGCTAATCTCAGACAGCAATTAGACTGGAGTACAGCACAGAAATCTCATCTGTCTTCTCATCTCTTGTTTTTTTTTTTTTTTGCTTAGCTCTTTACAAATACACTTTGTGCTGCTTCCTCTATGCAATACAGCCTGCTACCACACAAGCACATGCACGCACACACACACACACACACACACACACACACACACACTCTGCGACTTTTACGCTTGCTTTGACATAAACAGCCCATGGTCTAAAACCAGCTATTTACACAATCATAAATTGGTTAAAATGCACTACTAGATCCAGGTCCATTGGCAGGCATATATAACCATAAGATGGTATGCTTTGAATCATGAGCAGATCCTTTTCTTTTTTATAACTTTCAAATCATTGTGATACAACTTAATCTTTCTTTCTTTCTTTCTTTCTTTCTTTCTTTCTTTCTTTCTTTCTTTCTTTCTTTCTTTCTTTCTTTCTTTCAAAGTCTTCCCTTAATAGCTAGCCTGCCATGTGTTTTGCACACATAACACAAAATGTCTTTGTGTTAACCTGTGAACCATCACAACACAATCTGCAGTCCATTTTATCACTTTCTTTCACATGAACAGACTATGGAACTTAAACCTTTAGTTTGATTTCATTTTATAAAATAGCACAATAGGTATGCCTACAGACCTAGCCCCATGTTGCTATAATACATCTTTTTATTCTTTTGAAACAAATTAATTTTTTAAATCTATTACCATTCACTAAAGGTCAAAGGTCAATGACATCGGCACACGTTCGAAGTCCTGGGAACAGACTGTTTTTGACTTTGTTTATTTTCTTGCCCATATGAACATATGGAGCAGTGCGTTTAACTTCATGTTTGTCTTCCGAACAGATGTTTTTAATGACTTCTTCACTGATGCTGTATGTTTGTTTTTATAGCTTGCTAATAAGAGAGCAGGTTTTCATTTATTTATTTATTTATTTATTTTGCATGAGCCTAGTCATACTGTACCAAAGGTTTCACCTGATAAAATGTTACTAAATAACATTGGATGAAACCAAAATGGAAATATTGACCTGTATAATTATAACTGTAGAGGCTGCAGTGATTAGTGGCAGGAATACACTCACACTGTACACATATACTATTTTTGTCAGAACGATACATACCAGGTACTCCTGTTTTAGTCAACTCCATAAAGATTTAGACAGTATCAACGATATCGTTAGATTGGATTTTCAGATTAGATGTCTATTACTATTACAGTATATTGATAAAAAAAAAAAAAAAAGTATGGGCTCACAGTACACACATTTAGCTTTATTTTGGGAAAATTCACATCCAGTTTTATAGTATGATAATTAAACAAAGTAAACCAAGCTTTCCTCAATATTAAGTCACGGTGAACAGCATAAAAATAAAAGGCATATATATAGTCCATTAAAATGCTTGACTATTAAAATATACATTATTTAAATACTCTAAATAGTCTGAACACATACAGTTGCTGGGTTTCTTCCCTGGTGCTGCTTTGCCAGTGCTTTACTACTGCAGTCTTTCAGTGTTTCTGTTGGGTTTTAAAAAGTGTAAAATAAAATAAAAATATTAGGTCTTAAAACTCTTTTTTTATTTGTTGTTCTATGTCTTCAATTATTTTAAACTAGTCTTACATTTTTAATGTCCATGTAATGCTACCTCTAATGCTCACTGAAATGCTCCCACAGCACATTAGAATGTTTTTGTTTGTTATTTTCTATGGTGTTGGGTCCCTGGTGGTCTAGTGGTTAGGATGTGGCGCTCTCACCAACCCCAGCCATTAGAGTTGCACAAGCCTTAGTGCCGGTCCCAAGCCCGGATAAATGGGGAGGGTTGCGTTAGGAAGGGCATCCAGCGTAAAAACATGTGCCAAATCAAACAATTCACATGAGGTGGTATACTTTGGCTCATGAGCAATTCCTTTCCTTTTTCACGCTCTTTATATTATTCTGGTACAGCTTTTTCAATGGTATACCTCTGAGGTCTGCTTTTGATTGTTGACTTTGACACAGCTACACATAATTCCTGCAGGGTGGTTTTTAAGTTAAAATTCTCACATTTCAGCTCAAATTCATTAGTTGATTCCAATTTACTGAAGTAGACAGCAATGTTTTAGCAGTTTTCAAATATCTTTGGACTCCAGTGTATGCTCACTTCATAGAGATCTACATAATGGTGTGCTTGAAGATATGCAGTGCAATATATAGGTGGTAAAAGGACATTTAGAGAAATGGAAAGTATCCATTTACCATCCTGTTAAGTACAAAAAAAGATGAATAAATGAATTGCAAACAGTTGCAAAAAGTTTCAATAGATTTCTGTTAAGAGAGTAGAATATTCAAGGATATATATATTTATTTTTTTATGGCCCCTGTGAATATGCAAATGTTATGAAAATTAGGAGACTATTTGAAAGTGGCTACAAGTGGTATATGTGTTATGCACTTTACAAATCATGAGAGTATGTTAAAAACAACATTTAAACACAGGATCTGTGCACAGCGTGTCTTAGCCAAGGATTGTTAAGAGTGTGTGCTTCTTTATAATTAATGCCGCTGTCTGTCACTGCAGTTCATCTTGGCATTTTGTAAAATCTTCTTCCGAAATTCTCTGCAAATCCCCTGCAGGCTTACAAATCCCTTTAAATCTCACTCTCTTTCTCTTTACTTGTCCCTTCGTCTTCTCTCATTTGTCTTAATTTCCTCTCCTTGATTCCCAACCCCCTCACTGTTTTCCATTGTCTTTAGAGCTGGTTCGGCACACTCTCTACTTTCTCCCCATTTCATTTTCTTCTATCTTTTCTTTTGTTTTCCCTTCAGCATTGTTATACCTGTTGTGCGTTCTACATGTGAGTTTTTTTTAACTCTAGTCTTTTGATAACCTGAGCATTGTCCTCTGTCTCTCCTTTCCCCAGAACTCTTCGAAACATTTCCCCAGGGTGTGTATGTGTGTATGTGTTTGCGAGTGTGTGCACGCAGATCTGTCAGTGCCGTTAAGAGCAGCAGAAGCACCAGTCTGCTCAGATTACACCGTGTTCGGGATTAGTGCTCCAGCATGATCTACATGCTCCTGCGTTTATATTCGTTGTACCACCCCACACACACACACACACACACACACACACACACACACACACACACACACACACACACACACACATATGCAAAAGCTGGTGAAGAAGGGTACAGTCTGAATGCTGCTGTCTAGCCTGCTCTTTCATGCAAATTTAAAAAATGCAAATTATAAAAAAAAGAATGCAAAAGTTCAACATTGAGAAAGAAGAACGGAAAAAAACAACCAAACAAAAAATGTATAAATATCACAAAAGATGTTTTCGGCTTGACATGCTTGGCTGAGTTGGAAGAGTTAGTGTAACAAATTCTGCATTTGATTAAAGGTCTAAATTCATAATTAATTTAACTAAATCTAAAAGACAAAAAAAAATTATTATTTAATTACATCCTCTTAGAATTTCTATTAAGGGGTGGGGTTCAGGAAGTGACATCAAATCAATATGGCTGCCTACAGTGTTAGCAGAAAATCTAATTAGCGATTATTAAAATAAAATGAGTTGAAGTGTATATAAGCATATGCTTTAGATCAATCTACACACATGTTAGCATGTTTATTATTAATCACTCATCACAGTTGTTTCAAGTCAAGTCAAGTCAAGTGGCTTTTATTGTCATTTTTACTATACACAGTGGTACACAGTACACAGTAAAAACGAAACAACGTTCCTCCAGAACCCTGGTGCTACACTAAACAACAAAACAACATAAAGTGCATCGAGTGCAGCCTGGTGCAAACAGTGCAAACAAAAGAACAGTACAGACAGACAGAGTGCAGACAGACAACACAAGACAGGACAAAAGACAAAAAACAAGTATAGCGCTGACTAGTAAACCTACTGTATACTTAAGTATACAGTACTGTGTGAGGTGAATGTAAAAACTATACCCAGGACTGTTTGCTTGTTGATAACGAAAAATGGAGTCCATGATTTATTTCCTGACTTTTTTAAGCTTAAAGTTCATGGAGGTCAAAAATGTATCCTGATTTCCAACTACCCACATCCCAAGTCCAGTGGCGGGTGGTCAGGGCCAGCAAAGCCTTATCTGCTGGAAGCACTAACCTACGTTGTAAATATAGGTCAGTTTATTCTCTTCATTTCGTAGCGTTTCTCTTGGCTGCACTGCTTTCAGCATGTGTATGTGGATGTTAGATTTTTTGTCCAATCAGATTTCAGCCTCTATGTGCTGCCATGTCAATCTAATCTGCCCAGGGCCTTCAACGTCTGTTCTGCTGGCTTTTTACCATAGTCTTCTAAAGAATAAGCTCTGTTTCTTTAACCAATCAGATTTCATATTCGCCTCACAGGGCCAGCTAGTCTTTTTTTTTCCGTCCTCTGATTGGTTGGTCAGAGGGAAGCTGTACAACTGTTCAAGAGGTTCAACTGGCAAAACACGTGTGTATCTCTGCACACATGAATACATCTAAACTAGACTTTTTTTTATGCCTACGGAGGAAGAGAAATTGATTTGGTCTCGGATATACTTACAAACAAACTTTCAAGAAAAGCTAGACATTGTGAGGAGGTCAACCAACCTCGAAAGCTGCGAGCGGTACCACTGGATTACAGCCTCTGAGGATCGGTGCAAATTATTAGTCTGCATCTCTGGTGAGTAGGTTGGATTTTATTTTCAATTTTTTTATGTTTTTGTCCTGTTATTAGACAAATATTGATTCTGAACTGCTCCAGATGTTGTAGGTGCACAGTGGTGGTTGTAGTGTAGAGGTTTGGAGTCTTAACTGGGTTTCTTGCTTTAGTAAAATGGTTTTCACCCTCCATATGTGAAATGCCTCACTCTCTGTAATGCCACACATTTTTATATTGCGTTTTTTTGTATTGTATTGATGGTTTCTATAATTGTGACATGATAGTGGTGGTTTCAAGAGGTAGATAAGTCCCCACTGAAGGCCCAGGTACTAAATGCACGGTCCACCATTGCCCAAGTCAAATGCGGCATGAAAATAATTTAACTTCACTACTATGCACTGACTGGTGAAGTAAATAACACTGATTATCTCTTCATCATGGCATCTGTTGGTAGGTGAAGTATTATATTTTGGCCCCAAATGCTTTATAATAAAGTGTCCCCCCCAAGTTTTTGTGTTAAAAGCAGGAAAAAGGGGCAAGTGTAAGGATTAGAGCGAGTTTGATGAGGGACTGCAGCACATGTGAGGTGTCACAATCTGCAATGGTCAGTATCTATCAAAAGTGGTCCAAGAAAGGAAAAGTGGTGAACCAGCGACAGGGTCATAGGCAGGCATGGCTCACGTGGGGAACAAAAGCTGGTCTATGTGGTTCGATCCAACAGACGGGCTCCTGTAGCTCAAATTGCTGAGGTAGGTAATGCTGTTATTGCTTGATGGGTCAGAACTGTTTTGGCAAAAAAAGGGGGACTCAAGTATTTTACTCAAGTATTTCTGTTTGAGGAGGTTCAGGGTTGATCAGGGAACCATGGATGAGCACACACTCTGTTTTAAATTTGTTTTGATTGCCGCTTGACAGTGGTGGATTCAGGCGACATGGGCAGCCAACCAGAGCGGTATCTTGCTGGGGGTGGCACGTGGCGTCCAAAAACAAAATCGATCGTAATTTTTATCTATTTTTGACATTTTTTTGTGCTCATTTGCACTCGTGTCAATTATTATATTATGTTACGGTCAAAAAAACATGGTTGGGACAACAGCCTGGAGAAGTTTCCTCATTTATACACTCAGAAAAGATAAGAAGGGGTTGGGTGAGGAAACCCAAGGAGAGCTGAACTCAAATGAAAATTATGGATGACAAAACAAAAAGAACTAAACTGAGCCCAATTCAGAAAAAAAGAGAAATGTAGGGGGGAAACATGCAAAAGATAAAGGTCTGTATTCATCTCATCTCATGATGAGGATAATGCTTGTAATGAATTATGCTGATAACTATATATCACATATGCTGCGTTGCCGGTTTTGCTTTTGTGCTTATAGCAACAATATTTATTTTAGCTTTCATAACATTATAATGTGTAGTATGTCGTTTATCATAATGCTTGTAGCAACAAAACAATTACAACCTAACTAATCTAGTTGGATTGTAGCTTAATTGAACCCTTAATTGAAGTGATGTCATAAAGGTTTTCTGTGATTGTACTTAATAGCTCCTGAACTGAGTAAGAGGGATTTTAATGCAGATTTAAAATAAATATTATAAAGATATAAATATTTATGTATATATGTACAGTATATGTATGTATCCTATGGATACAATTAGCCAAGGAGTTGGATAGTTCTTGGTTCTGAGAGTATGTCTTAGGTCATGGTGTGGTTCAACCAAGGCCTTATTCAAGCTAGAACCGCCATTGCCACTTGGTAGCATCTACTTAACATGTACATACAATTCAGCATCAGTTTAACAACAAGCAGAATATTTTAAGAGGAATAAATGATGGGAGAAATTCCTGACTTTAACTTGCCACAACACCTGTGGCCTTATTTGTGAGAAGGTTTTGGGTTTATGATAATTTATTAGAAATTAATTATTGTTTGACTCATTAACAGCATTCTAATAATCAAATAATCAGTGTCAAATTGAGAGCAGATTTTCTGCCAAAAGTGCAAAGAAGTGTCTTTTTGTTGTAATCCTCAGACAGGTTTGTATGGACTGAAACACCTCAGAACTAGAACAGACACAGAAATGTAATCAAAACTTTGAGACAAATATCTATCAAAACTTTCTTTTGGCTTCTCCCGTTAGGGGTCGCCACAGCGGATCCTCTGCACGTTTGATTTGGCACATGTTTTACGCTGGATGCCCTTCCTAACGCAACCCTCCCCAATTTATCCGGGCTTGAGACCGGCACTAAGAGTGGCTGGGGATGGTTCCCTGACCAGGAATCGAGTGAGAGCACTGCATCTTAACCACTAGACCACCAGGGGACCAGACAAATATCTATCAAATGATATAAAAAAATAGACAGATCAAAAGATCAATAATAGTTTGATTAAGGAATGTTTTGAATTGATTGATAGATTCATGCAGTCATCTGAATTACAGCTTAAGGACTAAGAAAGGATCCTGTCTACACCCCATGTTCTCAGTGTATGAGTGTGTCGTAGCTCGAATATAGTAAAAGAACCTTTTCCCACTCACGATCTGAAGAAAAAAAAAAATTAGAAAGTATTCAATCACTGTGGTCCTGGGAAACACAAACGCCAGTCAAACCTCCTCTGATCGTTTGACATGCAGAGAAAAGAAATGTTGACTTTTTTCTTTTGATAAGGCAAAAGCCGGTCTAAATGACAAGAGTAGAAAGGGGAAGAAATTACAAGAGGAATTATCCACACTTCATATGAAATTCTCCCCCATGCAATTTAGCGAAAATTGCAACATTTCCACCATATTTTCCCTCTCTGTTCTCCTTTCATTTTAGATTTTTCTATGAAAAGAACTACATATTCTGATTTGCATTCATGCATCAAGGCCACATTTACACAGAGGGCAAAGTATTCAATGATCTTCTGAATTTCCTTTCCTTGTTCCCTTCACCCCTTATCTTCAGTAACTGTGCTCAGCAGAAGATGCAATGTGAATGAAGGAAAGAAAAAATTAGACCAAAAAAAAAAAGAAAAGAAAGCTCTGGTTTTGCATAAAACGGCAAGCGAGAGGAATCTAAAACAGTTGCTGAGGAAGTGTTCAGAGATGAATACATTTGCATAACTCAGTGCCTGGGAAGTAATCATACGTCTCAGATTGTGTGGATCCCCTATAGGTTTGTCTCACTGTCCTGTCTCGGAGGTGAGATTCTGACCTGTTCGGGCAAGTATGAGTTGTAGTTAGTAATATATGGATATACAGTATACCGAGCAAACACGCCTGCCACAAAATCATAGCCAGAGTTGCAGTGGATCTAAAGTCTATCCCAGGAACACACCCTGGATGGGTTGTTAGGGTCACACCAAGGGGTAATTTAGTTACATTTTTAATTGAATTTTTAATTAAAATTAAAAATTTCTAAAATTCTTTAAAGCAACACTTTTAGAATTTAAAGCGAAATAATATATTAACAAAAAACAGTCCATGACTTTAGTGTAATGTGGTTTATACAGTAATGCTCACATCTAATGCAACATCAGCAGATCTACTCTAAATTATAAGACTTTTCATTCCTTTTTATATGAAACTTAAATTATGACCTTGGTAATAAAGCTAACTTCTTTGCTGAGTGACAATTTTTTATTTATTTATTTTTTCCCCTTGCATTATTTTCATGTATTTATTGTTTTTACTCACTAACAGCAAATTTATTTTTTGCATATTTCCCAGATTGAGAGAAATTTGGGGTCATGACTGTTATCAGTGGATAACTGGAGAATCTGGTAGAGGAGAACCTGGTAAAAACATGAGAAGAACAAATGTAATAATAGTTAATTTAAAAGACTTGGCAATGTGCACACAGATTCATTCATTCATTTTCATTAACACTTATGCTGTTCTGTGGTAGACGAAGGTAGATCCAGAAACCATTCCGCCAACACTGGGTGTGTATTTGGAATATACCATGTATAATACTGTATGCCAGAAAATTTGCACATGGATTCACACCGAGGAGCATTTTAGCATACCCAATCCATCTACCAGTATGAGGACCGGAAATGGAAAACCCAAGGTGACTAACATGACCTGGGGAGAACATGATAAAAACATTGCAGGCAATAAAGCTGAAGCAAGCCTTCAAAAGGAATAACCATTAAGAAAGAGTGGGTGGGAAATAAAAGTAGTTGTGTGATTTAGCAAGCCGGTGTTTGTGAATATGGATAGCCTGATTGTGGGTTTTGTGGTCGAGTGTGAGATTATTATCTGACTGGAGACTCGAGTCGTTTTTTTGTTTCCTGTTAACTGAAAAAGAGGTCAGGGTTGAGGCCATTTAAGATCTTCCACTTAAACCACATCTAAAAACCATATTTACATGGAGCTGGCTTTGTGCACAGGGGCATTATCATGCTGTAGTTCAAAGACATCCGACGCATTCGTGCTAACAGTTTGGAAAAAAGCACATATGGCTAGAAAATTCAGGTGTCCTGATACTTTTGTCCATACAATGTATTCTCTTTTGCTAGGAATCAGGGGTCAGAGTACATTACCTTTATTTTAGGCTTTATTTAAGGGTGCAAAAGTGACAGAACGACTCAACTACTACTGATCAGTCACTACTACGGAACCCTAACCGCTGAGCACTTATTACTTCCAGGTAGAACAGGTGGGAATCAATGCTAAATCTTTTCCCTTCTAACAGGAAAAGAGGAAGTGCTACTGTTCTGTACATAAAAATGCACTTGTAGACATTGTACTATGTGCCACATGACCACACTTTACCACTTGTCTTGATTTCAGACCCAGTGAAACTGAGTGAATGATTGGCACCTTTCACCGTGAATAGCGGTCACAGAAGTCCCGTGATTACTTTTGTGTTCCCTTCCTGCGTTCCCTCGCTCCTGCATCAGCCTGCTAGTCCTGATTTTTGTCAAGTGAGTCAACAGAGTCAAAGCTAATGCTAATTTATATTATAGATATCATGCAAACGAATAGTATGTTTAATCAAATAGGTTGTAATTCATCAGATTGCTAATGCTGGACAGGTTATTTTAATGATATTTGCTAATCTATTTAGTTAACCAGCTAGTGATTTACACTACATGGCAAGGTTAACTATCCATTTTTGGTAATTGCATTTGTTAGATTCGTTTTTAAGCTAAAGAAAGAGGAAACCGAGTGGAGATTCTATTCATATGTCTAATAAGCTGATTAAATGCAGCATACATCTGTCATTCAGCCAAGAATTACTGTAATTGCAAAACAGCATCTGTGAGATCCTTTTTGGATCTCCTCAAACACAGAAATTAGTAATTTATATAGAAAACCACATCATGCTTTAGCATGCTTGAATCATTTGCGGACAGGAAGTGAGACTGCATGTATACTTTTAAAAATTAACAAGGAAATAGTTGAATTTTGACATTAAACACCTAACTACCTTTACCTCTGGAGGCTGCATTATTGTCATTCAGGGTTGTTTTTCTAAATGACATCATACGCTGTCAAGTCAGAGTTTTACAGGACGGCATAACATAATTATTGCAATTATGACATGACATGAACGTGCTGTTAAACCCCTCTGAGTGATTGTGTAGTATGTAAGGTCTTGAAAGGCTCTGGATTTAATTTGTTTTTAATCCATTCTACTTGTCCATCAAATGAAAGGTAATGCATTACACTATTATTTTGTGTGTGTGTGTGTGTGTATATATATGTAAATGAGTATATATTGTTAAAAGTATTAGTTGGAAAGCTCCTGAAAATCTCATCAGCTTGCTCGACTACAGGCATCTCGGTCACGACTTCTGAGAAAGTGGTGGCTTCTGGACATCACACCAGAGTGGTATTGACATGGACCAAAAGAGGTTACACTCCAATCTGTCACTAACATGGCAGCTGCGGAGGAGTGAGCCATCTCTCTAGCTAACCATGCTGAAATAAAGGTAAAGTGAGTGGAGCGCATTTGTAATTCAAACAGTCGCTTGATTTTGTCAGTGCGAGACAGGAAGGAGTGCTGCCTCGAGCATTTGCATTCCTATAGACGTCCTCATCTTCATTTCAGCATTTCAGAAAATCACAGCCTGTTCGCGGAGATCACAGCGACTCCAGAGCTCGAGGGAGCGGGAAGGAGGTGGGGGGAGGAGAAAAAATAAAAAATCAAGATTCATTTGCAAATGCCTGGTATTTTGCTTTCTCTTTTTGTCTGCCTTCATTTTATATTTATAATATCAATAATAATAATAAAATGTGATTTCCAAGTTCAAATTTGGAACTCATCTTCTAACTATATTGCTGATTAAATGAACAATTCTGTCTTACACACACACATACACACACACATTGTCTCTCTCACGGTCAATCTTGCATCGGATAATACAACAGACTCCAGTCTGAGAGTTGGGTCTGGATTTGCAAACACAGATTGCATTTACATTTTCCCCCCGAGTTTCCCTTTCTTTATTTTCTATTGTTTGCTTCATGTTGCGAAGATTAACTTTCCTGTTCACCTTTAAATATTCGGAAATTTACACAAAAAGATCACAGAGTTTGCTGGGTTTTTATGATTTTATAAAGTAATTATAGAAATAAATCTATACCATTTTAAGGACTCCAAACCATGCAAACACATTTTTGATACCAAATTTCAGTGTTGTTTTAAGCCTTTCAGTAACGTCAGGTTTCTAGCAAGCCATGTGAATTTTAAGGTAAGGAATTTAACCTGGCTGGGTGTGGTGTAATATTCAAATGAGCATGCTTGATTGACATCTCTATAAGAGACTCCCAAACTCCCAAACAACACAGTAGGACAGACGGGCAGAACCAGGACATTTTGCTTTATACTAAAAAATAGGTGTTCATCAAGAGTATGTTATTTTCAAGTTCTTAATTTTTCTTGTACATCAAGAAAAACTTTACTATAGCATTCCAAAAGAAAAATGATGGCTTAGGTTCCCCCAAAGAGCCAACTAAAGAACCTGGTTGAATCCTATAGGGAAGCTTTGTTGCAAAAAGTGGAAGAATCTACATTTAAAATCTACATTGTAGAATAAGACCACACTAAACATCACACTTAAAACAAGTGTATGTGCATCAATCTAGTTAATTATAGAATTACGGCGGTGACATCAGTGGTTTTAGAAAATAAATAAATAAATAATATTCCAAAAGAGTTCTTTGTATTATTGGAATTTTTTTTTTTTTAATTGAATTGAACACTCTCTGAAATGGAAACCCTCAGTTGTAGGGTTCTACACAAAAAAGCTTGCTTTAGAGTCAAACTCATCGTCTGTGAGTCAGCCTGTCTCGCCGTCTCGTCTCATACGGCCTGAAAAACCTGCAAAAAAAAATTATTCAGATGGCCTGTAGTTTATCCTCCTGAACCTTTTTACCTTTAGAATCACAGCAGACCTGTAACCCAGTGACTGCTGATGTTATGCGTGTTCCACTGCACATCACACATGGATTCCTATAGCACATGCAAGTCCAAGGAACAATTCAGAGACATATTCTGGTCTCTAGTCTGATATCATCTGCTGTACGATAGCATCTGCTGTAGAGGCTTTGATCAAAGATGATGAAGTGAACTAGAAATGTTTCCAGTTTACCAGTAATTCAGCACTGTAATAGATTATTTATCTTTGCCAAAGTTGAAACAAAAAATGTAAAATACTTGCACATATTAGCAATTCACACAGAGTATGTATCTGCTGTTATAATCACTGACCAGGCATAACATTTATAACATAATGACCATTGAAGTGAATAACACTGATTACCAGGTGCCACAATGAAGAGATAGCGGATGGGATATATCAAGCAGCGAATGAAAATTTTGTCAAATTTGATGTGTTAGAAGCAGGAAAAATGGGCAAGCATAAGGATTTGATCGAGTTTGACAAGGGCTACATTGTAAGAGCTAGATGACTGGGTCAGAGCATTTCCAAAACTGCATGTTGCATGTGAAGAAATTCTGCTGAAGTGTATGTAGAGGTACAGAAGTCACCAAATTATTCATCATTTATAGTACACATTTTGCCCACAAGACCAATATTAACCTCATTACAAAGCAATCATGGATTTAGGCCCACTGGGGATTTTTTTTAACAAGTGCATATTTGAAAATATTCTACTAGTTTCCTAACCATATAATGAAACTCTTCCAGTGTTGATGCATTGTTGTGTCATTTAATGTCATCTTTAAAAAAAAAATGAATACTGGAATGTTTGTTTGTTTTTTCCCCTCCAGTGCTGGAAAAGTTCTGCACTGAATATTCAAATCCTAAAATTATCCAAAGCCCCTTGAAGAATACGAACCTTAATTTGATTGGCATATCAGACAAAGTCGTGTTACTTAAGTAACGTACATGAGCTCTGGATAAAACTTTAGAATTTTCCGCTCGCTGCAAACACTGTTAGATGCTGAGAGACACGGTGTGTAGGATGTCCCGGGTTCTATGCGTCGCACAGGTTTCCATGTCACATCATGTTTTCGAGTTAGTCAATTAAAATGTAAATTCGGATGCCTCCCACTGATTTGTATGTACTTCATGGCTTTGTGCACCTTGCAGGTTGTTCAATCTAGTCAGCCTGGCTTTTGTAAGCTGCCTCGCTTTCTTACTCGCTTGGACAAAATCAGACAACTTGGACAGGAATACGGTGAGCGTACATCCCCTGTCACCACCCAACCAACTGCCTACTTATTTTAAACTGGTAATTTTATACTTACTCAAGTGATTAGTGTTCACGTCATACTGTGAGCGCTTGGAAAGGAAGACATTTCTACCTAGACACATTTATTTTTTGTTTTTGGACTTATTCTGAATTTAAATATAGCTAAATATGTGTTTCAAATGTAACCATTATTTCTACATGTTGTAGGATATTTTCTTATCTTTTTTTAATTTGTATTGTTTTTCCAAAAAATAGGTAAAATATCACTCCAGTAAAAATTCCTTTTAAAATTTCATTTGAGTAAAAGCACAAAAGTATTTGCTATAAAATGTACTTAAGTATATACTTAGGTATGATTCATTATGGCTATAATGTTCCTATAATATTTATCACATGACTCATTGCTTAATCAACTCAGTTGATGTGAATAGTTTGAGACAGGAGATTCTTCCATCAATAATTCCTCTCAAAATGTTCTGTTTGTGTTAAGAAGATACCACCGAATGGCAATGGTGGTTCTAGCTTGAAAGAGGCCCTGGCCGAACCCCACCATGACCCATAGAGTAAGACATATTCTTGAAGCAGTCCACAAATTTGAGTGTATATAACTGTATAAAAGTAGATACCACCAAGCGGCAATCAGAACTAATTTAAAACAGAGTGTGTGCTCTACCCTGATTGGTGGCTTGCTGCGTGCTTGATCAGGTAGGATTTTATGCATTCATAAATAAAAGGAACTCTTTTTCCGGCTTCTCCCATAAGGGTTTCCACAGTGGTTAATCCTTCCCCATACCTCCCTGTCCTTTACATCTGCCTCTTTCACCCCAACCACCTGCATGTCTTCCTTCACCATATCCATGAACCTCCTCCTTGGTCTTTCCTCCATCCTAGTGCCTCCATCCTCAGCATTCACCTACCGATATACCCCATGTCCCTCCTCTGCACACCAAACCATCTCAATCTCACCTCCCTCACCTTGTCTCTAAAATGTCCTACATGCGCTGTCCCTCTAATGAACTTGTTTCTAAGCCTGTCCATCGTCATCACTCCCAACGAAAACCTCAACATCTTCAGCTCTGCTACCTCCAGCTCCACCTCCTGTCTTTTACTTAATGCCACTGTCTCTAAAGCATACAACATTGCAGGTCTCACTACAGTCTTATAAATAAAAAGAACCGATTTTGCAAAATGTAGATTTTGAAAAGATATTTGACTTTGAAATGTGAAGTTAAAATAAAAGTCTCTGCAAATAGATTTACTGTAGTACAGATACACAAAAAAGCTACTAAAGAACACTACATTTGCTTCATTACCATCCACCACTGTTTAAAGCCGAAGACAGAAACAGGTAATGATATTTATGTGCACTAAACAGATACTGATACATTGCCAGTGTGTATATACTGTATGGCTAGACCCTTGTCCTGCACCCTACATGAACTGCAAAGATTAACTGTGCTAAATGAGATATAATTATACAGTTTCTTTTGTACGCCTCCATCGCTCCACAGGTTTAATGCCATATTTAGATAACTAGCTAATGAGATGCCATGGGATTTTGTTTATGAGTGAGGTAAAATCATTTGCATTTAATAAATAGGCACTCTTTATTCCAAAGCAATTAACAGGGAAGTCGAATCAAATTCAAATAGCAGGTGAGGGCCCAACAACAGCTCGCTATCGTCCTGGCATTTGCACACAGTTTTTTCTCCTAATTTAGTCACAGTCGTTTTCTACTTACTAGCTGACTCTTTTGTTTCAATGCATTTGGAAGAGTGCACTTATTCTGTATTGATAAGCTAGCAGATTCAATTGGCCAACCTGATTGAAAACAGTATGCGGAAGCACCACTTTTCTATGTGGGAATGATTGTTTCTTCAAAATCCACTGGCAGGGGCATCATGAGTATTTGAACTTGCAGTCTCCAGATGATGAGGCCACATCAGTTGAGAGTCACAGAACGAAACCCTTCAATCCTTAACAACTGACCCATCAGTTCCCTTTGAAAATTCAATGCAACTCTGCTGACCAATATGCTTAGATACGGTTGCAAAAATGGTCTGGTTGAACCTCAGAACTCTCACTTGCTTCTGGTTAAAGAAGCTGATGGGTGAAAAGCAAAAGGTGGTCCAAAATAAAAAATTGCACATTTTCATTGATCTTTGCAATCGCTTATAAAGTCAGTCCATTCTTTATAAAGATTTTAGAGTAAATGAATATGGGGCCACGGATCAGGCAGTGTCTTTTTAAACAAATGGTAGGAACTAGAGGAAATTTTGAAGTAAATACGGAGTACTGTGTCAGGCAAGCGTTGCTTCATAAATATAAATAGTGAATCATATTACAGTATGTAAATAAACTCAAGTAAAACATCACCATGAAATCAAATAATACATTTCTATCCTAATGGGATTGGTCTTTTCCCAGATGACTTTGCCCCATTTACAGGCCACAATGGCTCACTGAATGCTTTGACCAGGTTGAAAAGATGAAAATGGACTTTATGTAGCATGGTCCTTGACTCAGTTTAACATCTGTGGGAGTAAAGAAGTAATATGAAAAACAAAATATGAACAAAAATCGTGAACCAAATCCTGTGCTGCTTCAGAGAACCAATAGGCTCAGTAAAGCTGTTCTGGTGTCTTCTGGTTTCCCAGCATGTTACTGATTAATTGTATCCCCCGCCCCCCTTTTTCTTTTATTCAATACCAGAATACAAATTCACTTAATTGTTTAACACAAGCATGTTTCTCCTGACTTGCTCTGACAGAAAAGCTTTGAATTGCTGTGACCGAGTCTGGTCCACAGCGATGGTCCTCCACGCATGCAAAAATCTACTAGTGACTCAGAGACAGACAGCTCAATGCATGGAAAAATAGAAGGAAAAAAAGTGTGTGTAAAAAAAAGAGATGCTGGGAGGTAAACAACTGGTTTTTAGCTGACTTTTTGCCTGCCGACGGGAATGAAAAGTGTGACCCGAACACGCGGAGGGCGAGTAGAGAAGAGTAGAGCAAACGAAGACGATAGAGTCTGATAGAGGTCATGCACTCAGGAAAGAAATGTATGACGCTGTACTCGCATGGCAGTGTACAACTACAACGAAATGTGAAACAGTTGCTCATAATGTATACTGGTAAAGATAACGATAAGCAAGTTTGTATAAAAGTTACAGGAATTTTGCAGGCCAGTTTTATACTCTTGCTTATAATTACCAGCTCTAATAAAAATGCCAGACCAAAAGGGAAAAAAATAAACAATGGTTTAATTAATGCTGCCATTCTAATACAATATCTTTTCTATAATAAAATGTAATCCAATTTTATTTGGCACATACAACTATATATACTGCAGCAAGCAGTGAAATGCTGGTCATAATTGTTCCATGACAGAAAAGGTTATTGAAAAAAAAAAATATTAAAATGGAATAAAAAGGAATAATAAAAAAAATGGTTAGAGAAAAAAAAAATATAGAAGCCTTCAGCGTCAGTATTTTTTAAGAGTCGAAGGAAAAGCTATAACTTTTCCTGACAGCTTAAATATATATAAGCATTCAGATCCATCTCTGTGACATGACAAGCTGCATTGTTTTGCCTTATTAACTACAAGCGAGAGAGAAATACAGAGGGAAAGAACAACTGAATCAGTATAATATTGCAACCTGTACATAAAAATACCTAAATTAATTCTTTCAAATAGAAATATGAACTAATGATAAGGTAAAGCATGGACTTATCATGAACTAAGGAAAAGGTAACCTCAACAATTTTATAAATTAACTTGTGTTTGATTGTGGGCAATTAAAACAGAACCTGGTGGGAGAATGTTTGTTAGTCTAACATCCATCAAACGTCCATCTTTACAGAAAATAAAAAATTCGAGAATATACATTGTCAAATTAAAAATGTAACCCTATATATTTTTTTCCTCATGAAAGTGCCATTGGCAACAGTATGAAAGAAAAATCCCTAAATAAAACTAAAACTACAGAGGAACCAAACTCTGAAGGGGAAGAGATTGTCATCTGAACACTTATCATCATGAACATTTAAACGCTCTGTCCATTGCAATCAAATAAAACATATGTGCAATACCACTTTCACTAATCTAAATATGTACTTTTCTGTTTAATAATTTTCAATTTTATACTTCTATTCTACTTTATTTATTTGTCTTTTTTTCATTTTCATTTTGCTTAGAAAAATGTGCAACTGGAAGCTTTTATCACCAAAACAAATTCCTTGTAAGTGCAAACGTACTTGGCAATAAAACTCTAATTCTGATTGTGATTCTGATCTGGATGACTCCAAATATTCATCCATTATAAGTTAGAGTGCAAATTGTTTTACTTTTTCATGATTTCTAAGTGGTAATGTCCACAGTAATTTCAACTGTTACTACCTTTACCTGCCCATGTGAGGCCATACTTCCTCATACATCTTTAGAATATTCATTTGCAATATAAACCTGGGTACACAAATATGATTAGATGGTGCATTGGATTCAGAGATCTCTCTCTCTCTCTCTCTCTCTCTCTCTCTCTCTCTCTCTCTCTCTCTATCTATCTATCTATCTATCTATCTATCTATCTATCTATCTATCTATCAAAAAAGCCATGCATAGAGGCAGATATAAGTGCAGATCTTTAATACACATTGCAGCCAAATCCAAAAATCATAGGCCAAAAATCATTGTCAACTAACAGGCAGAGGTCAGATGATGTGCTTCCAGAACCCAGAAGGTAAAAACTGAATGTGAAAAACAAGGTTTGAGACAAAACAGTAACATGTTAAGGAAAATGCCATTACTGAGAATAATACTTTACATTCAGATGTTGAGGGGAAGCTGCTTATATATATATTGATATATTTATATACTGTATGTGTGTGTTTGATTGGGCACATCTGACAGTAAGTATTTGAAGAAATAAATACTTTTTGACTTAAAGTGGAATAATAAAAGCTACTGACTTGAAGTGGAAAAGGAAAATGAATGTGCAGACTGTGAGTTGGTGTTTATGGTGGTCATGTTAGACTGCTGTGGCCTCTTTTTATTTTTTGTACATGCAATTACTCATTTATTTATAGTTTTATATCAAGTTGAGGAATAAATTGAGGTATTGGTGCATGATTATTCTTGTTGCCTATAATGCCTATAATGGCTGCAACAGCAGGATCTCTTCTATGGGCATTTTGCAGTATTAAATGTAACCCAAACACTGATAAAAACTATATGTCATTCTTGAATAAGTAATAAAACTGCAGAACTTTGTGATGTGAACTATTGTTTAAAAAAATAAAAAAATAAACACCAAAAAAACGTTGATAGAAGTTGCTTTGCCATATATATATTTATTTTTCATACTGTTCCATTTCTGTCACCTGGCTGCCTCAATGCTGCTCTTACAGGTGCAGGTCTTTCTCCCCCATCTGTCCTCTTTCCTCCTGTTCCCTCACTTTTCAGTAAATGTCAGAACAAGCTGCTGCGCTTCCCACACGGCGAGACCCGCCAACCTCATCGCCTTGGCAACCCTAGGCTCTCTCCCCAAAGAACAAGAAAAAGAAGTCAGCGAGGAAGAGAAGAAAGAGCTTTTATGTTGCCATCACTCCCCCCACCAGACCCCATACACACACACCACACACATGCATCAGTGACCTAACTCAGCTCTGCAGCAAGTGTGTACGCTCCCAGGCCTCGAGAGAAAGCGGAATGGAAGTGTGAACACACACGGTGCAACTTAAATGGCTTTGTGATTTATAAGCTCTGATTGTGACAAGTCTATTTGTTTAAAGCTGCACCAGCGCCAACAGTCCTTGTTAGTATTTAAGGCCTATGTGAAACATCTTGCGAGAAGCCGTATATTTATGCTACTTCTGTTGCTTCTTCTTTTTTGCAACTGACCTTCACACATAATGCTAAATTGCCTTCGTACGGTCTACACTCAATTAACTCATTAATCTGACGTCTCAACACACACCGCAACATGACTGGCACTGGTCAGTATGTTATAATCCTATCAAATATCCAAGTTCATTTCATACATTTTGTAGATAATATAACAAATATGGTAGACATATTTCCCATGCATACAGAATTTAATATAGGAAAACATGTAGAACCTCTTTCACATACGTCCTCTGCCAACAAATTTGGTCCTTTCATACATTCGCCATTAAGACTGATCAGTTCCAACCTCCAATACTGTCAGCTGCTGGTCACAGTGATAATTCCATATAAATATGACAAAACATTTAATAACTCTTGCTCTTGAGATACACTATATTTCTTAAAGTATTGGGTCACCTGACCTCTCCTGCTGTATGTGGTTCTTTTCCAAAATGTTACCACAATGCTGGAGGCACTCAATTGTATACGATATCTATAGATGCGAAATAATAATTTATTGCATTCACTTGAAACCCAAACCTGTTCCAGCATGGAAATGCCACTGTGCACAAAGTGAGCTCCTTAAAGATCTGGTTTACATCCTTTGGAGAGGAAGATCTTGAGTGCCCTGCTATAGAGCTCTGATCTCATCCCTACTAAACACCTTTGAGATGAATGTGAACACAGACTGCACCCCAGACCTCCTCATCCTACATCAGTACTTGCCTTTCATAAAACCCCTGTGGCTGATGAACACAAATATCCGAAGCACACTCCAGAATCTAGTGGAACATCTTCCCAGAAGAGTGGAGGGAAATAAAAGAGCAAACTGGGACTTAATGTGGAATGCAATGCTCAAAAAGCACATACCGTACTTATGACCAGGCGACGCAATACTTTTGGAAATTGTATTGGATTGTTGTACACACACATATGAAGGAATGGATTTAAACTGACAATCTGCATGTCTGTGTTTTAGCCGTAGGTAATCAAAGCCATTCTGATATTTAGCATAACCGCATGACCACACTTTTTTTACAACGGTTCTATAAACAAGTAATGAATATCGATTAAGTGACATTTTGGGACCCGATATTGTCAAATGTTCTGTTTGTTTATTTCCTGCTTGTGAAAATACTGTAGATCTTATCGAATCAACACACTATAGCAAGATGACTAGCTTGCTAGCTAGCTCACATTGATCTGTAGATTGTTCCTGAAAAATATCGGTTGCCATGTCCGCTGATAATGTTACTAATGCTGATTGTCATGGTTTTGCTAAAATAAGCTACATTACCTATCGGGTCTTAAATGTCACATGACCTAATCACAAACCTGTTCCTTGTTAATTAATACATGTATTTAGGATTGCGTTTCAGTGTGTGTGTCTGTTTGTTGAGCTTTTGTTAATGTTTTCTTGATACAGGAGGGGGATTTTATGTTTAAAATCCAGAAAAGCAGAAGGAAGCATCCCAGTGTGGTGATAATAAATAAAGGCACCCTTGGAATGCGGTTTTCAAAGCCTACATATTATTTTTATGCTAGTATAGCTAAAAGGTGATTTAGCTTCTGAAAGGCTGCTGTGGCTGGGTTTAGCTGTGTGACTTCATTTTTTTTCTATGTTAATAGCAGGCATTGCCTTAGAAACTACCTAGTCAAGTCTGTTTAAGACACTGACAGTAATATCATTTGATCTGAATGTGTGATATTTTAAACGTACAACATTGCCATTATGTGCTTACCAAACATGTCCTGGCTGATCAGCTACATTGGGGAAAAAGTGGTACCTCGAGGTGTAAGATGTTTGATTTTTGTTGAGAAGGTTTTTAGCATAAATTCCAGCATGGCTAAACTACTGGACCCTTGAGCAAGGCCCTTAATCCGTGGCTGTATAAAGAATAGAATGTAAGCCACTCTGGATAAGGGTGTCTGATATACAGTATGTATGTAACCTTTCAAGGGAAGTTATAGATCAGTGGTTAAGACGGTTGGATTTTTGATCACAAGGTTGTGAGTTCCAATCTCAGCACCACCAAGCAACTGCTCCTGGGTGCTTAATCAAGGCCCTTAACTCTTAAGTTGTAGAAAGTAGATAATGCAAGCCACTCTGGAAAGGGCATCTGCCAAATCTACAGTATGTATGTAACCTTTTCAGGGAACTTGCAGTTTAATGGTTAAGACTGTTTGACTTATGTTTAAAAGGTTTTGACTCCAAATCCCAGCATTGGTAAACTACTATTCCTGGACCCTTGAGTAAAGTCCTTAACTCTCGGTTGTATAAAGAAGACAGTGTAAGAATGTCTGGATAAGGGCATCTGCCAAATGTAATAAACACTCAGTATGGAACTTTTAGCTTAGTGGTTAAAAATGTTGGACTCCTGTTTAAAAGGTTGTGAGTTCAAATCACAGCATTGTTAAACTGCTATTGCTGGATCCTTGAAGAAGGCTTTAATCCTCTGTTTCATAAAAAAGACAATGTAAGCCACTCTGAATAAAAGCGTCTGACAAATACTATAAATGTACCTTGTATGTAACCTTGTTATGGAAGTTGTAAGTCAGAGGTTAATACTGTTGAACTTCTTATCAATAGGTTTAGATCCAATACCAGCACCCTCAAGCAACCGCTCCTAAGGCCCTTGATCAAAGCCCTTAACCTTTAAGTTGTTCGAAAATACATTCGTAAGTCACTCTGGAAAAGGGCGTCTCCCAAATGCCATGAATGTAAACGTAAAGAAACATTTTGTGTGTTATATTTTTGGTTGAACTATTGCTTTAAATCCCTGAGACATGAGTAATAAGTGCACTTTGGATATGGCCCACCCACAATGGCTGTTAATGTTGCCTAGCCTTGCGTTAAGACAGGGTGAAGTGTCTGGTAGGGAAAGCCGGTAGGATTCATACTCACATCATTAGTTTAATGTGGTTGTTGATATTTTTTTCAATTAAAATACTTCAAGTCAAGTCAAGAGTTGCGTACTTAACCCCAGATATAATGGGATAATAATTTATTATGAGATGACAAAGTAAATTAAATGAACAAAAAAGAAAAAAAAAGAAAATGATAATCAGGTTTTAAATAGCTCCAAAAACTGGAGTTGTTCAGTTACTGTGCAAACCAAGACACAGTGGGATTCACAGAGCAAAAGAGCTGCTTCTCAATAATCCTTAATAACACACACGGAATCAGATCATCAAATCCTGCTGCACGGGTAAAGCTACGTTCACACACACAGTGAAGGCATTCCTACTTTTATCAGTAAGTAACACATTAAAAAACACAAATGGCACGTCACATGCTCTTGAATTTCTCCGATTGCTGCATACTTGTGATGGGAAAATGGAATCATTTTACTAACCTGAAACTTTCAATCTGCAAAAGAAATTAATCTTTATTCAGTTCATTTTGTTTCATTTTGTTTCATTTCATTAATTTGAGCAGAATCAAATTCAAACGTACCGTTTTCAATATCCCCAGCACATCCCCCAGCAAATTTTTGATCGTATTCCGAAGAAGAAAATGAAAGATAATGCAGCCAAGGACAAATGATGAGAACAGAAATTCACCTATCAACTAAGTGACTCATGCATTGAACATTTGCAAACCACAATAGCTCTGTACAGAACAGAACAGAAACAATTAGTGTATTTACATTTTAAGCATTTGGAAGATGCCCTTATCCGGTACTCATACAACAGCTAAGGGGCCCAAGAGTGGCAGCTTAGTGTGGCTGAGATTTAAACTCATGACCATCTGACCCATAACCACAAAACTACCACCTTTCTACCAATTCACCTCTTGAATCTCTTCTCTGCTCTAAGTTGTTCATTTCTGCAAACAATTGAAGCTGGGTAATTCGTGGCCAACACAAAATGAACAAATCACTTTCTAGAATGACTTGAAGGTCCTGAATCATATAAAAGATTTATAAAAAACTTTTAAAATAAATGAACCTCCCATTACTGCTGGACACGCTCATATGCAGTCTCAGACGGTCGGTATTGCTCATGTCGCTGGAAGTCACCAGCTTTTGTTGAAAATGAATCGTCTCTGGACACTTTGATTCACTGTGAGGAACTGTATGTGTAAATGTAGCTTAAGGCCTCTTCCAGGAATAGAGAGTTTTTTTATGTAGTTAACCTCCTGGTCCTATGTAAATGCTGAAAATGTAACTTTTGAAAGTATTCTCAGTGGAGGCAAAATTCTTAAAGGCTTTTGTACTGTTTTTGTATGATATATTCACAAATTTCATGGTGTCAATCTGAGCATACACATTAGGAGTTGGTTAGTTAGTTAGTTACTGGTAGTTAGTCAGTTAGTTTTGTTCCCTGAGTGGAAATTTACTTTTGGCTTCTCTAAGCAAACAACTTAAAAAAAAATAAAAACGGCATGTAATTTGAAAAAAAAAAATTACATTTATTTGTTGCATTCAATTATACATATGAACCATTGAACACACACACACACACACACACACACATATATAATATATATATATATATACAGGTAGTCGTTGACTCACGACCACAATTGGGACCAACAAATCGGTCGTAACACGATTTGGCTGTATGTACAGTACTGTGAAATTATGCCCGAAGCTGGTAAAAAATAACGTACGGCGTGGCTAGCGATTGTGGTCGTAAAGTCGTTATGGTTGTTAGTTGCATAGGTTGTAAGTCGACATATATATATATATATTCACCAAAACTTGTTTCCACCAGACTACGGTATAGCTGGATAGATCAGGAAACTGTCCTTCTCAGACACTCTTTTTGTACACTCAAGTATTTCAAAATTGCTCATTCACCTTCAAATGTCAAAAAAGCACTCGAGTCCCTGTACTGCGCATGGGAAAAAAATTGCGAAGCTTTGGTCAGTATTATTTCCGCCAGGTGTTGAATTGAGATTTCAGTGAATTGTCAAGATGTGAGTAAGTTTGGAAACTGACAGAGAAAGAGGTAGATTTGTTATTACAGGTTACTTGAGACTAAACCTTTGTTCGATTTGAGTTGAATGTGTCACGTGAATGTGTACTTTTTATAATATTTGCATTCACTCAGTTAAAAAAGTTGAAACATTCAGTAGTCAGTACATATTTAAAAAGCGCCATGGACAAAGATTTGTACACTATGTGCTTTTTCAACACCCCAATCCACTTTTGCTGTCATAATAACCTCTACTCTTTTAGGAAAATGTTCCACTTGATTTTTGAGTGTGTTTGTGAAGATTTGTGCTTATTCACCTACAAGGTTGCTGATGTAGGTGTGGTGAGGAGGCCTGGGGTGCAGTCAGCATTCCCATTCATCCCACAGGTGATTAAAAATGGTGAAGGTCAGAGCTCTATTGCAGATCTTCTACTCCAAGCCATGGAAAGCATATCTTCATAGAGCTGGTAGTGTCATGCTGGAAAAGGTTTGGGTCTCATAGTTCAGAAGGAAGGCAAATGCTAGCACTTCCAGAGGCACAAGTGTGTGCCTCTGACTTTGTGGGAACAGTTTGGGGAAAAAAACACATGTGGCTGAAAATGTCATGTGTCCCAATACTTTTCTCTGTATAATGTATGAATGTTTATTTGGTGCATTTGACTGTACTATTGTTTAGAATGATCTTTATGTTATTCCTGAGGCGTTTGTAATAAAACTTTGAACATTTTTATGCATTCTTGCTGTCTTGTGTAGACAAAAATCTGCCCTTTCACATCCCAGCTTGAACACAGACCACAATATATGTACATCTCAAATATTTCAGACATCACAGCATTGAGGTTATGTTGTTGATTCTGCTGCATGTTTGACCGACACCTCAGAGAAAGTTTTGCAACTAATAAGTCAAACTTTACATGGGAGATATGATCCGTTCTCAGTTGAGCAAAATTTCCACGTTGTCAGCGTTTCGCCTCGGCGGGGACAAAGCATCGTTTCCTTCCTTTCCTTTTTTACGTGAGGCTGTTTTGTTCAGTAAGAGCGCAGGTGCTTTCTGTATCACTTCCTTTCATCCGCTCTCCATCACTGTCCCTCATCTCATCCTCACGCCTGAGCTCTTGCGGCTCTACAACTATTGTCGGCTTGTTTTTCTTCCTAGTTCATTTTCTTTTTTTTTCTTAAAGGAAAACGGAAGAACGTGTGCGTGTTTGGACATGATTTTATAGCTTGGTTGGGACCAAATAGACATACAAGGCAAGAAATATGTGAGACCACTGGGCTTTTAATAATTTTGTAACCTTTTTTTTCACCATAAAAATTGCAAATTATAAAAACAAACAAATAGCTTCAATAAAAGGTCCTCAGAGGGATAAGTCAAACATCCAGTACATCTCCTAAGCATTAAGCACTGAAGTTCCCTCACTTTCAATCTCTCTCTTTTTTTTTCAACTAACTCACTTGTCAATACATTTCTAGGTTCTTAATCTTGTGCTGTTTGTCCTAAGCCCATGGCTGTTTATTAAAAGCATTTGGAAATATAAGTTGCTATGGATTTCATATCTAAACGATTTTTCCTTCACTGGTTTAGGACTAGTTAAGGACTAGAGTGTTTAATCTGTATGCTTTTGTGAATGTGTTAGGAATAAACCAACCTTTTACAGAAGATTCAAACATGATGTGAGGTGAAGCAATGTTGCTCCTGCCACCATGGTATTGGTAATTTTTACATCACTTCAAGTCAAGTCGAATTATCTTTCATTTATAGAGGAAAATAAGTTGAGCTAAAGTGCTCGAACAAACAAATAAGCAATGACAGACTTGTATGTCTTAACACTATATGATATACTGAACGTACTGAAATTCCATCCATATGTGTTTCTCTCCCAAACTGTTATTCCATAGCCTTACATGTTAAGGTTTAATTGACCCATATAATTTAACAAATCATGAACTTAAGCAAACACTTGTTTTATTTATAATGTTCATTTTATATTCACCAATTCAGTAAATATAAAAGGAATATTAGCTTGCTGAGGTTAGATCATCAAAATAATGATTGGTCAGTCTGATGGACTAAAACACAAAGAATCAATTATACACTTTATAAACAACATTATTGAAAAACATCCTTTTCCAGCCATATAAGGTTCTTCCTCGAACTGCTACCCCAAAATTGGAAGCACACAATTGTATTGTATCCCTTCACTTGAACTAGGAGACTCAAACATGTTCCAGATTGACAATGCTCCTATGCACAAAGCCAGCAGTATGAACATATGCTTTAAATATATTACAGTGGAAAATCTTGAGTGCCCTGCTATAGATCTCTGACCTCAACCCTATTGAACACCTTTGGGTAAATCTTTTGCCCATGTGTTTACAAACCTTGGTCTATATAGTATAAATTCCAACCTACCATATTTGAAACCAGAAATCCTCAAATGCAGGAAAAATAGAACCCTGGTGTCTAACTTACTGTCTGAGAATGTCTGCAAACATTGAAATTTAACACCATTTCAAGGTGCATCAATTTGTCTACAAACAAAGCCTCCCTCCCCCCATCCCACTCTTTCTTTTATTCTCTTTCTTTAACTAACATTCCTAGCTCACTTTTTTCTTCACTACATTTTCAAGTACGCTCTTCACTTCCCTGCTTGCGAGTTCAAAGAGAACAACATTAAATGGCATTACACAATGCAGCAGCCCTGCAAACATTCAGTTAATCTTTGTGTCGTTTGTTAACAGGATTGCTCATAGCCTTCAGTGGGTTATTAAATGAAGCTAGGAAGTTTTTTTCTGCATTTCACCTCTGGAAAAAAAAATCTTATTAAAAATGTGGCGTACACAACGTTTCTGGTTTATTAGATACTTCTAATGTACCTTGTATTCACACTCAGTGGTATTTTATCAGCTACATCCATCATATAGGTCACTTTGTAGATATAATTAGTGTGTTGCTATGCACAGTTTGTCAACCCCCCACACCCCCTCCCTCCTTTGAACACCCTCACCCTTTACTGTATGTATTAATGGGAAGGACCACCAGCACCACCACTGACCCAACATAGAATCACTGGGCTAATGGTCTAATTTGTTACAATTTGCATAACCTGATTGCACAGTGCAAAGAGTTACAGGTGAGGTCCTTGTCTTCTCTTAACTTAATTTCCTATTTTGTAGGACTTCATTAAATCAAAGTAAGTTGCAAACTAATTAGTTTGGATGCATTGCACTTGGAATATCTCCCGACAACACATGACACAAAAACAAATGTGGTAAAGTCTAGGCATAAATGTGTGAAAAGTGTTTTCACATTTGCAGCAGTTTTAGTCAGTTGAAATTGAACCCTGGTGTGTTCTTTACCGAAATGCTGTAAGAAATTGTCATTCTCAAGTACAAACCTATTGAAAGTACAGCAGAAATATCATATCTTCTGGAATTTCAGACTAACAAAAAAATGTATATATATTTATATTTATCATTTTTACACATACTTGCTAAATTTTTGGTTATTTCTCTTGCTCACATTAATTCTGACCAATAAAAGGAGTTTTACTTTTTTTATTTCCTTCCCAAACTTTTGATTTTGGGTTCTTCTGTGCAATGTGAAACCAAACCAAATGGCAAATAAACCAAAAGGTTCAATTTCATGCTAATTAAATCTCAGCAAATGGAATAGGTTTATAAAATATCCCAAGGCTTTTTATTACATCTGGAATCCTAGCTAAATCTGGTCCAAATAGCACCAACCCAAGCTAATGTTTGTGTTGTATTTTGTATTTTGGTGCAAAGCCAGCAGTATTATAGCTGAGATACGCTTCATCGAGGGTGAGAAGTGAATCTCTTGGTAGTCGTGCTGAGATTTATTTCACAAGCATAACTCCATGACTGTGTGTGTCAGATGAAACGTGGTAAGTGTGGATCATCACTGGGGGATTACTCATTTGTTATCTTGGTACTCATTATAGCAGGATATAGAAAAAAAAAAATGGAATGGAGTTGTGGTGTGATGCAAAGCAGAATCAATGTTACCAGCTTGAAAATAATTTATTTTATATCTTATGATTTTCTAGAACAGGATATCCAGAATGTCTTACACTAAACAATATGCCAGCAATTATTATTATTTTTTAATAATGACAAAATGCTTAATCCATTTATAGTTATATTTAAAAACTTTCTTTCTTTCGGCTTCTCCCATTAGGGGGCGCCACAGCGGATCATCCACATGTTCGATTTGGCACATGTTTTTATGCTGGATGCCCTTCCTAACGCAACCCTTCCCATTTATCCGGGCTTGGGGCCGGCACTAAGGTTTGTGCAACCCTAATGGCGGCGGTTGGTTCCCTGACCGGGGATCGAACCCGGGCCGCAGCGGTGAGAGCGCCACATCCTAACCACTAGACCATTTAATATTGTGAAATGTCTGTAATACAAGTTGGTTCCTGATATTGCTTATGCTACAGCAGTGATACACTCATTCCCCTACCAACCTCTTTCTTTTTTCTCTTGTTATAGAGTCTTCCATCCTGAAGACTTCCTCGTGGTGGAAAACCCACTGGTGTAAGACTCCTTCTATAAATGCTCAAATATCCTCTCACAGAAGAACTACATCTTATCAAAGATAACTGAAAAAAAAGTGTGTATTTCTTAATACAAATTATTGCTATTGAATTCAAATATAATGGAAGGTGGTATCTTAGTGGTTAAGGCATTGGACTGGATCTAAAGGTTGTGACCCCGTAGCTGCTCAGTTGTATGAATGAAATTAATGTAAATCGCTCTTAAATAAAAAGGAATTTACCAAATGCCATAAATGTAACTGGAAGATAATTTGCCTTGGAGCCAGAACAATTTCCAGAGTTCCTGCTATAGACAATTCATCAACCCCTACTATTCAATTAGATTTGAGAACCCGATAACAGTGTCTTATGCACGTTTAACACTAGAATCATGTGAGAAATGGTGTCTATGCAATACTCCAAAAAAGAGGTTTCACTCTTTCCAAATCCTCTGAAGTCATAATGGTATATTCTTCCATCTCTTGCGATTGTATTATTTCCCCACACTGTATATGTTTCTCTTTTTTTTAAATGCCAGCTACTTATCCATTACACAAGCCTATACCCTTCTATGTTTTATTTCACGCTTGGCGTCAGCATCAGAGGCGATATTTTAAATATCTTCACCAGCGCCTCGGCAGCCCACGTGTCACGCTCTCGTTCGTTATCTCTATCGTTCCCGCCAGCTGCGTTGCGGAGCAGGCTCCTCTGCTCGGCGAAACGCACTCATTTCCTTCGTGTCACTCTGAACAATAGATACACCCTCTTTCTTTCTGCCATGATATACAACCGTTCCACCACACATCTCCCTCAGTCTATTTATCAAGACCACCTCCTTTATTAACTTGTCTCAAGTTATGTGGTTTTATGAGCAGAACGGCCATGATCACAGCGCTCCATATTCCTGCCTGCATTTTGGCAGCTGTTTCTAAAGCCACTGAGACAGCAGGTCACGTGAAGTGCCTTTTCTTGTTCGGGTTTTTGATTTCAGCTCCTACTTGGACATATGTTTTTGTTTACACATAATGTAGGTCTTTCAAGTGACATCACTATACACGTGTGAATGAAAGGACACTTAATTCTTTGGTCGTTCTTCGTCTTCCATTCTTTTGTGTGTTTTTGTTTGTGAATCTCTGTACAGGTTCAGCTACACACACAAACACACACTACCTCTTTTCTTCAGGGAGCTGCCTGTCTTTTATGTACCCTTTCACCAAATGTCCCTCACAAGTAGGTCAGGACAGAGAAGAGTGAATACCCACACACAGCACATGATTTTACAGGTTTTTTTGTCTTTACTGTTAAAATACATTTTAAGTCAATGTCACATTTATGTATCAGACACAAAAAAATGTTGCCGCAAATACCTATATATATATATATATATATGTACAATTTTCCCATTCATTTCTATTCAGTAACAGGGTCAGGGTCTTCTTGACTCTGGAATCTATAAAGGGTCTGTTTCATTTATTTATCAAAATGTGATTTAGTATAAAGTAAAGGGAAAAAAATGCCAAAGATTTTTTTTCACTTATCAAATAATGTCATTTATTCTATCTATCTATCTGTTTGCAGTTGTATTCATTAATAATATGGTTTTCAAAACACACAAATTCCTGTATCATTTATATTACAACACTTACGTATCCACATTTTTTTGTATCATGAATATAATTTGAAAAAGGACTCTGTAACATTTGGCTAACAATTTTAATGCAAACCTAAAAAGCTTTAAACAGCCATGTTTGCAGTATATATCTGTTAATGCGGAGTGCTGGATTTACTCATTTATTTTTAAGTTGTTGCTCTAGAAACAATATCGTATTCAATGTAGACAGCGTAACTCGATCGATACATTTTGACCAATCGGTATTGAGGATTCGGCAGCACTGCAGGATAAAATACTGCCTATAAAAAAACATTGTAACCTCTCGCTCGTTTGCTCACTACACATGCTCCGGAGAAACCCATGATCCTGACCTTTTCTACTCTCTGGACCTGCCTGATCCATTCTGATGACCTACTTCTGAGTTGAGTTCTCATCTATTGGAAAGCATACAATGTTTCTGAGGATGCAAACAGCCTAAAGATACATAAGATTATATTGCATAGTGCCAGTTAGTAACCATGAAAACGTTTTTTTATTGTAGTTATTATTAACAGTTTTTCTATGATAGGTTGGGAATACAATAAACAGCTTCACACTTGAGTCTCTATTATTGAACAGCTAATACTTCAACAACATACACTTCATGATGAAAGTACAATGAACAAATATCCATGTTACTCAGATGAATATTAGTTCCCTTCATAGAATTTTGTTCCTTGTAAGATTTCTTTCTTATGATGTCTCAAGGTGGGTTTTTTTGCCATTGTCACTGCTGGCTGGCTCATTAGGGATAAACTAAGAAGGATAAATTTATCAATTGAAATTCTCAATTTCTTTTCATTCTCCAAAGCTACATTGCGACCATGCCTATTATTGCGAAAAGGTCAAACCAGTTGTAATAATCTGTCGAGCTTAAATTTCTATGAATTTTTTTTTTTTGTATTATGTGTAGTAAATTGTGCAGATGAATCTTGAATTACACAAATGAAGGGCAGTGTATGGCTTGTAAAAACGGTAAATTGTAAATCTTGTGAAGCTTAAATTTGTGAGCATGTACAGACACAGCAAAACAGAATTATAATTTCTAAAAAATGGATTGAATTGAATGAACTTTAGTACAGTTCAGTAAAAGTGTGAATCATGTCTGTTCTCTTGCAATCAATATCCCATATACAGTAATTGTACATTTATGCTTGAAATTCATAGATGTCATACTGAAGAAATTCAACCTTGTGCATTTTCAATCATTTTCATATTAACAACATGACTAAACATTTTGACGATATTGTTTGTTAACAACGATATTATATGTTCATTGACATTAATACTTACTTTTAAAAGATGAATTAAAGATTTTCATAAAGTACAGGCTTCTGCAAAGAAATCCATTTTATGATGTTTTGTAATAATTGTTTTGAGAAATGCACTGACTGGTTTGCAAATATAGGATTGATTGAGAAATGCTTCAACAACTGAGAAACTGTAAAATGCAGTATACAAATAAATCGAATTCAAATTGATTAGAAAGTCACCATGCCATAATCCATATTGTTATATTAATATTACCATATTTTTCAGACTATAAGCCGCTACTTCTTACCCACCTATTGAACCCCGCGGCTTAAACAACGAAACGGCTTATTTATTCATTTTTCTTGAGTTTTTCCCGGTTTCACAAACTTCAAGCCAAAAAAACTGAACCCCATAACATTGGACCAATGACATTTCTAAACGGAAACGAAAAAACGCACCTCAGCTAATTTATGTTTAAAATAAAAATCTTTGTCAAATTTAGCGGCTTATATATGGGTGCGCTTTATAGGAAATATTAACAGTAATTTACAGTGATTAATTGAACCCAAAGAACATGACTGTCAGTATGGACGTATATATTTTTCCCTAATGTTTGACACTTTTTCCTTGATATTATGCCCAATTGCATGTCCATGCTGCTTCCAGAAACAACAAATAGCAAGATCTACGTTTTACAAATACTCTTTCAACTATTTCTTTATCCTAACAAACTGCCACACTGCAGAATAGAAACAACCTCCTCATGATTATTTCAGGTATTGGTTTCTGGCTGGGAAACCCCGATTACCAGCAGGCACAGTGAACGAATGTAAAGCCCCCCAACCGCACGAATGGACACGACCATCTGGAATCAGGCACACGTGCCACGCTGGGTGAGGCGGAGTACTGTCACCATGACTGAGCGCTTCTCCCTGCTCGCCTTTGTCCATTCGTTTCTGATCAATCTCCTTTACTCTCCTGCATTCCTCCTCCTGCTCATAATAGCCCTCCCGCTGTATGGATTGTTCCCACTAAAGTCATCTATCTTTTGGCGTTCCATTGAGCTTTAACTGCTGCAATCTCCGTCACTGCAACAGTAGTTATCCACAAATCCAGAGGTGAGGAACAAACAGTTCGAAATATAGCTGATACTACAAAATTTCACCAGGGGTAAATCATTAGCTGGGAAAAAAAGAGAAAGAAGAGAAAAAAAGAGTCAATAAATGATAGAAATTGATCCGAGAAATGAAACCCTAACATTCCCAGTCATTATGAATTTCTATTCAATCGTATTTGTGTGCTTTTGCGGTGCATTTGCATTCTTTATACTGTATATGTTGGTACAGTTGCGTCAGCTTACCCAGTTGACACACACACAAACAAACAAAAACATGATTTGACCTCGTTTACATTCCCAAACCCTGAGGCTTATAACGTAGCAACTACATGGAACACAATGTAAAATGATTAAGCTATTATTACATTGGGAGTGTGAGGAGCGGATGTGTGGAAGTTGAAACGGAAACAAAAATCTAATTATTTTGCGGTTCGAAAAGGAAAATATCCTTGTGTGATATTGAGATACATCATGTGGGTGGTACTCTGGTACAGCTTGTAGCATCGCTGTCTCACAGCTCCAGGGTCCATGGTTCGATCTTGTCTGCTCAAAGATTTTGTTCATGTTTTTCCAGTATCTGCGTGGGTTTCCTACAGGAATTTTGGTGTCCTCTAAGAAAATTTGGGGGGTTCGAATAAAAACTATATACAAAAGTTTGTGGAGACTTGGCTATAATATATACTCATATGTGCTTTTTGATTATTCCATTGCATATTTAGTCCCAATTTGCTGGTTTAATAACCTCCTCTTTTCTGGGAAGAGGATTCACTAGATTTTGTGTAGAGATTTGTGCTCATTCAGCCTCAAGGGTGATAGCATGTCAGGTACTGATGAAGTGTGAGGAGGCCTGGGATACAATCAGTTTTCCAGTTTATCCCAAATGTGTTCAGTAAGGTTGAGGTCAGAGCTAGCAGGCCATTTCAGATCTTCCACTCAAAACCATGTACAGGATATCTTCATGGAGCTGGTTTTGTGACATGCTGGAGCAGATTTCGATATTCTAGTTCAAGTGAATGAAAAATTTAGTGCTACTACATCCAAAGACATCCTATTCAATTGTGTGCATCCGTGCTTGTGATAACAAGTTGTATAAAAACTACATATGGCTGGAAAAGTCAGGTGTCCCAATACTCCATATAGTGTATACTCTGGTATTTTTACAGATGTTTATTGCCCGGTCCCAACTTTTTTGAGACATGCTGCGGTCCTCAAATTCAAAATGATCAATTTTTTTTTCTCAAAACAGTACATTTCAAGTCAAGAGTCAAGTCAGGAGGCTTTTATTGTCATTTCTACTCTACACAGTGGCACACAGTACACAGTAAAATCCAGACAACGTTCCTCCAGAACCCTGGTGCTACACTAAACAACTTAGAGCAAATGTGTAAACATCATGAACATCACTTTTGAATACTCTATATGCTGGTCATCTAATAATCGCATGCATGTAATCATTAGATGATTTACAACCCCATTTCAAAAACATTGTGACTGTGTAAAATATAAATTAAAAATAGAATGCAATGATTTGCAATAAAACGAAAATGCTAAAACTAATGAATGAGTCTAATGAGTCTGTACTGATTTTCGTCTGCACTGTTTGCACTCGGTTGCACTCGATCCACTTTATGTTGTGTGTTGTAGCTCTAAGTTGTTTAGTGTAGCACCAGGGTTCTGGAGGAACGTTGTCTGGATTTTACTGTGTACTGTGTGCCACTGTGTAGAGTAGAAATGACAATAAAAGCCTCCTGACTTGACTCTTGACTTGAAATGTACTGTTTTGAGGAAAAAAAATTTATCATTTTGAATTTGAGGACCGCAGCATATCTCAAAAAAGTTGGGACCGGGCAATAAACATCTGTAAAAACATAAAATTAAACTTTGCAACTAATTAAGTTAATTGATAACAGTTCAGCAAGATGATTATAAATAGTATTCCTCATGCACAGAGATTTCTCCAGATTCCTCGAAACTTTACATTTTACACAATGTTCCAATTTGGGATTGTAGAAACTATATCAAAACTTAATAGGTAATGTGTATAGCTACAGATGGGAATATGACAAATGTGATTTTGGATCCACCAATCAAATTACAGTATATCTGTTATGAATGATGTAATCACTGACATTTGGTCTGAATATTAACATTTTGGTTAAATCTCCAACCAACTCGATGTTACTATTATGGTTTTGTTTACACAAGATGTCATCATAGCCATAAAACTATTACACACACACACACACACACACACACACACACACACACACACACACACACACACACACACACAGGGACATGTTCGAAAAGACAAATGTGACCGCTCTACCATTTGTAATCGCTATTATTATAATTTTTTTTAAACCAATTGGTATTTCTTCTAGGTGTTGCATAGTCTAGTGGTGGTGAAAGGAAAGAAAAACAGGCAAACAGATGGTAAGTACACGCAGGCAGATGGTAAAGAAAAGCAGCTAAATGTACTTTGTTAGGCTGAAAATATTTCAAACTCGATGAAGCCAATTCTACATTGAATTAAATAACTACTTTGGAAAAGTTTATTTTGTTTATTTGTTTATTTTGCTTTATAGGACCAGAAGCACTACATTTTGGGGTTAGGTTGTGGAGATTTGTGCTCATTCAGCCACAAGGGTGTTTATAATGTCAGGTACTGATGTAAGTAAGGTGAGGTGGATTGGGATGCAGGCAGCATTCCAAATCATCCCAAAGGTATTCAATAGGGTTGTGGTCAGAACTTTTTAGCGAGAGATCTTCCACTATAACCCATGTAAAGTCTATCTTCATGGAGCTGGCTTTGTGTACTGTATAAGGGTATCATCATTCTGAAACTGGTTTTGAGCTCTAATTTAATTGAATGGAAAATTGAATGCTACTGCATACAAGGACACCCTGTACAGTAATTGTATGCCGTAAAAATAATAAATAAAAAAAAAGGTTGAAGCATTTTGGGGTAGAACCACTGGAAAAAAGTCAGGTGTTCCAATACTTTTGTCCCTATAGTGTTTACAGAGCTTCTATTCAGTATGAACTAGTTTTTGTGTATGTGAGTGCATTTTAAGGTCTGCTACATAATTAAATCAAGGAATATGATGCACAGATGTATTTTTTTGCATATTAATTGCATTCATGTCCTTCCTTTTCTAATTAACAGTAAAGTCTATATGAAAAAGCCCCAGAAGTCTCTTCATTGCATTCTGTACTTTTTTTTTTAATAATAGTGTTTGTACTAGTGTTTTTTTTTTCCACAAAATAGAAACTAATCCACTTTAGGTTTTTTACTACAACAAACAATATAAGAAAAGACAATATAGATATAAAAATGTATTAATTGCAGCTTTTGCAATTAATACAATCGAAGAAAAGAGCCTTGCTAGCCTGTTAGACAGCTGTGTGTTGAATCTCCTTTTTATAAAAAATGACAAAATATGAGTATTCATAGAGAAACAGATGAAAAGGAGCCAATTTTTCGTTGCACACTCGTACTTTTATTCTCCGTCGCAGCAAATAGAACGGGCATTTAGCCATATGGCCATACTGATTGGGATCTAGTTTTGTTGGCAGAGGTCTGTGATTGCTCATTCAAATGCACAAAGCTGCCATAAAGGGTCGCACCGTGCACACCTAGTTTGCCGTTCTTAAATGGCAAAAAATGCAACTAATAAGCTTGATAAGTCGGATTCAAAGCTCCGTAATACTGCGCTGTGCAAAGTTTGTGCAATTTCAGACTTGCTTTCATTTCTTTTGGATTTTTACCTTCGGAGGTGTTATTTTAGATACAGTCAATAAAGTAAATACACTTCATATTGTTAGCATACTGTTAGCATATTTTTTATGCTAACAGGTCCATGACAAATCCAGGTACGTGTGCATTGTCCATACAGGGGAGTGCATTTCTGCCCGATCCAGTTTTTCCCCCATCGGTCCTCGTGAGCAGTTCTCATTGCTGATGAGGCCGGGGCTGACCTAAGCTCGCTGCCCAGGGAAATTAGCCAGCTGGCATGCCAAGACGCCGAGATTTTTTATGTCAGACTGCTGAGATTGGAGGAAAGTAGCAATTCCTCAGTGGCTCAATAAACAACCTGGGAAAGGCAGGTAATAGCATAGCTATAGTATAGTGTCTATGGTGGAGTGAGAACTCCTGACCTGAGGTCGGACGGCGAGCACGAGAGAGGTAACTTTAACAAATCTCTCAGGAGTCTCAAAGTACAGTTACAATGCCGGAATAGAATAATGCAAGTGTACAGCAGACTCCCCAAGCCCATTAACCTCGTGCTGTCTCACAAAAAATGTCAGTAGCAACACTTTATTATTCTTATTATCATTTTTATTATTTCAGAACATATTTTTCCAGATACGTTGCAAACCTCTCCAGATCCACTTAGACCTCGTAAAATCACCAAAAACTTAACTGCAGAAGTTTAAGGATCATTTGCCTCTGAATGTCCTTAAAGCAACTGAAATTAACAAAGCAAACAAGTCTATTACATCAGTAACACTGGCAGACAAAGCTTGTTTTATTATTTAGTGGGTGCTCTCTATATAAATAGTCCCTCTTTAAATCTCTGACTGCTTTACGCTCGGAAATTCGCAAAGACCCTCGTAAACCTGTCCCATTTCACACTAGCGCAACAAAAGCTAATGCAACAGTGGAGGTAATGAAAATAATATTTATTGTCCACATTGCTGGAAGCAGTAACATTGATTACATCAAGCTTTAAATAATATATAGTCTCATTGCATTGAAAAATCAGTATCGAACCTGGCTAATCAAGAAGTAAAGAAAAGATTTTGATTTTAATAAAAAAAATAAAAAAAGGAACAGATGTTTTAATTTTCATGGTTCCAATCACTTTTGCACATCTGTTGTGCAGTTTTAAATTGCTGAAAATAAAACGTGGAAAGCCTCGCTCGAGGAGGATCGAGCTGTCGGCTTATTTTCGTAGCTGTACGACATCAGACAAGATCTGAGTGCAGTTGCTGAATCAGATTCTGCTGCATGGACACAAACTCCCACCCTCTAATTTCTTATTTACATATCATATGCATATAACACGCACCGATTTAGTATTTGTAATGCACTCCGGAGTGTACGGATGCTGAAGCCCTAAACCAATATAATCAACACAGTTAGCAGAAAACGGTCAAGAAGTGAGGAAATCAAAAAGGGAGGAAATATATTACAGTGTCTCTGAGTCTGAAGTGTTACTGTGCTGGAAATGTCAAATCAAACCATCAGTTGTTAACAGGATCAGGAACTGTCGGGTCAAAATCGCTTGCTTTTTGGTATTATGTGGTAAAATATAGAGATGTGGGAATATGAAATATAATAAACATTTAAAATAGATATTGCTTTTATACTACTACTTCTATTTCTACTCCTTCTATTTCCATGATCCCAAATCCAAAAAAAAGATGGCACACTGTGTAAAATGTACATAAAAACAAAATGCAATGAACTGCAAATCTCATAAACCCATATTTTATTCACAATAAGATGTTTAATGGAGGAGATGTACCATTTTAAGGAAAAAAAAGGTCTTCTTTTGAATTTGATGGCCGCAACAAAACATCTTATTAAAATTAAAGAGTTGGAGAAACATTTGGCAAATAATTGAGTTAATTGACAAAATTTCAGTAAGATGATTGGCTATACATAGTGTTCCTTAGAGAAGCAGAGTCTCTAAAAAGTAAAGATAGGCAGAGCTTTACCAATCTGTTAAAGACCGTCTACAAATTGTAAAAACTATTTCAGAATAATGTTCAAGATCAAATTGCAAAACAGGTGAATATCTATATATCATTTGTAGCACATCATATCATCAAAGGTTTCACAGAAGTTTCTGGAAAAATCTCTGGGCATAGGGGACAAGGGTGAAAATCAATGTTGGATGCTTGTGGTATTCGGGCCTATAAACAGCACTGCATTTAAAACAGGCATGATTCCATAAACACTGTTTGCATGTCATCCACAAATGCCGGATGACATAGCAAACATTTTTGAATGATCTCTATCCACTTTTTTATCATTCAAAGAATTAGGCATGCGTGAACCTGATCCAAAAAAGCTGCGAGCCTCTCTGGGCCAAAGCTCATTTAAAATGTACTGGAAAACCTAAAGAAAAAAAAAAAGAAGTTGCATTTCTGGATCATGTTCACTGTTCAAATAAATTAATAATGATTATTATATACAATACAATTATTATGATTATTTAAATTATTGTGATCATCATTACTTTTATGTATTTAATATTATAATTGTTATTATTATTATTATTATTATTATTATTCCTCACTTCCTGTTTTGTGAAACTCCGCAGGAAGTTCAGATTAATCGGCCATGAGCGATGTTTTTTCCTCCTGCTGTTTGGATCACAGCCGGTTCCTCCAGGTGCATGACCGGACCATGACACACACACACACACACACACACACACACACACACACACACACACAC
>MU542898.1:1602883-1677625 GCA_024362625.1 Silurus asotus
TATATATTTGCTTCTGATATTCCTGCACACACACACACACACACACACACACACACACACACATAGTATATATGTATATATTACAATATATATAATAAATGTATAAATGACTATATAAAGTTGAAAATGTTTTTACATTTATACAGGAATGGTTTAAACAGAAGACCATATTTAAGCTTTCAGATAATTCACATCAATCCTGATTCCTGATACACTCCTACTGCTGTGTGTCCTGTTGCTCTTTACATCTGTTTGAGTCATCTGGTTTCTTTACTCCTGCTGTGAGCTTCTGCAGCTGTGACACAACTTTTGCTGCTGTACACGTTCCCACATGAAGTCAAAGTTCAATCAAGTCACGTCGACTTTTTATTTTCATTCCAATCACATAGAGTGCAGTTCACAGTGAAACGAAACAACATTCCATCAGGACGAAGGTGCTACATCAGACAAGGTAAATTAACAAAACGAACAGAAAAGGAACGCAGAACTACACAAAACACGAAACATAAAGTGCACATTTAGTGCAAAAACAAGGATAACATAAGACAAAGAGATGGTAAGCACTGTAGCATTGATCAATACAGTACAGAAAGTTTGTGCAAGTGAATTGTCTGTATAAAAGTAAAGATTAATATTGTTCATGTAAACTTGAAGTTCATGGATACCTTACAGGTACCTTAGATACCTCACAGATTGTTGGTTTCCCCTGGACACTGTGGATTTGTACCTAAAACTACTGCTGTAATCATAATCATACACTCTGTGCTCATTCCAGGGCTCTTAGTCCCAACAAGATCAAACTGCAAATCCCAATAACACACTTACTACTAGTTGTCTTTACTCTACTACACCTGTGTACTGTCCTGGGGTTCAGGGGTTTCTTTCACATCATATTTTAAGGAGTTTTCTTTACCACTATCGCCACTGTCTTGCTAGGTTTATGAGTCAAGATTTCTGTCAAACTGCTTTATGATAATGTATTTTTCTAAAAGCACTATAGAAGTACAATGGCATTAAATTGACTTGAAACTTGAAAGAAAAGAAAAAAAACTCTTTAGGTTTTGTTATTTCTTTCTTTTTTTGAGTGGAAACAGGGCCATTATTCAGTCACAATCAGTAACCAGACATGTGCAGGCAATCATGGTCTACAACTCGGCCCACATGCAGGCCCTGGAACTAAAATGACGGGGTCCTCCAGATCCTGGCTGGATACAACTTCCAAGCTGGCGTTCTATTCTTGTTTAAATAGCACCCTATTGTGACAATTATTATCACCTTTACAGTAATGAATCTCTTTATAGCACACGGTTCTCCTCATCAGGTGACTCATTTACTCAGCTCGGCCCTATACCATCCAGTTCTCTTGTATACCTTTTTGGAAATTAAAAAAAGTCGTGTGAACCGATCCTCTCCTTCACGCTAAATTATTAATCATAGGCGAGCCTGGAGCATTAGGCAAATTTGAGCTGATAATTGGTTCCACAATCTTGTAGAATAGTGCTCCATAGAGCTGCTGTCAGAATGAAACGCTTTGGAAGTAATTTGTAACTAATGCAATCATAGCCGGTTTTGTTTTGCTTGACATGTTCGCATAATTAATTTCCAAATGCACAGAGGTGCATGTATTGCAAATACAAAAAAAAACATTTTTCTTCCACAATCTGTTGCATTATATGTATATATATATGTACATACATGCATATATAATGCAACAGATTGTATATGTGTGTGTTTGTGTGGGCAGTGAGAAATCATTCCTGAATACACGTATTGTGCTGACCGTGTAGATCACTGTTTCATTTAAATGGCATGAGCAATCAAGAAAAGAGGGCTGTAATTGATAATTGAATCAGCTATAGCCATGTAATCAATTAAGGCCGTCACCCTGGTCTTGGAATTGTGAGGTTAATTGCCTTGTGGCAAAGAGGTTTGGAGAAACAGGAAAGACTGAGTATTTGCAAAGATGAGACTTGTGCCTTCAATTGTTCAGGGTTTGCATCATGCTTTCCATTGCAGCTCTGTAGAGTTTTTGAATTGTTCAGGTGCAACAGAAGTCTTGGTTTGCGTGAAACGACTTTTTACGCTCGGTGAAAACACTTGCTTGAAAAAAAAAAAGAAAAAAAAAAAGTTTGCTTTGATCTCTGTTTTTCCAGGGCTTCCCAGTTTAGTTAGCTATTCATCGGTTCCTGAGAAGCCGTGTTTGCTTTGAATCCTGCAAGCGAGGGACTATCTGAGAGGGAAAAAAATAGCCGCATCGATTCGCCCTCTCCTTCCCTTTTTTTTTGTCGCTGTCTGCTTTGTGCCCTTAAACGTCTCTCTTTTTTGCTCTGTTGAGTCCCATTTAAAGCTAGCCAGCAATGATGAACGCTCTAGCAGTTCCCTTTGGCCTGGCGAGAAAAAAAAAAGGAGCCTAAAGCCGAAAGGGAAGCATAAAGCCAGGGCAAGGTGGGGGGCTAATGGCCACGACGCACATTTTCTGTAGGTGGAGGGAATGATGTGTGTGTGTGTGTGGGGGGACGGGGACGGTGACAAGAAAGGCCTGGAGACTTGGTACACAACCATCTGCTTTTGTCGCGCTGAGCATCAAAGCCAGGAGGAACACCGCAGGAGTTTTCTTTTCACTTTAGATGGGCCACATATGGAGCTCTTATATCTCCAGGAAGGATTCATGCAGACCTATTGGACTCTTGATTCTTGCTGGCTCTGCATGCCTCTGGGCTTTCCAAAAATTCCATTATTTGAGAAGGAAATGCCGATAATAGATGAGTTTATTTGACCCGGGGGCCTGGAGCACCTTTGCCTAGCTTTCTCAGTGTAGATGAAATAGTTCACATGAAATGCGAGTTGATGGTTTATTTTGGTTGGTTGGCTGTGCAGAATTAAAAAATAAAAAATAAATGGGTCAGCATGTGGCTTAAAAGAACACGCTCAGAGGGTGATTAATTATTAAAGTGACTAATACTACATTTGCCTCCAAGCGCCAGTGACTTTAATCCATGGCGGTGGCACAACTTGCAATGTACAGCTTCTCGCTCGCAAGCTCAATCCCTCTCTGTCTTTCTCCCCCACCCGCTCTCCTTTTCTTATTTGCCACTCGCGCTCTTATTCACCGAATTCAATTTCAGTTTCAATTAGCTTTATTGGCGTGCACAAGATACATATTTGTGCTGCCAAAGTTTTATAACGCCACGGTGTCACCGTGTTTTTCTCTCCCTCTCTATCTCTCTCTTTCTCAATTCCCCGTCTGTCTCTCTGCTCCCACCTCCTCGCCCATGCTTTTGATGAAGCAGCTGACTAACTGCCGCTGCTCTCAAACTGCTGCTATAATTGTGTTAGAGAGACGGGCTGCGAAAAACGTGCAATATGTTGTATAATTTATTTCCTAACAAGCCTAACTACACAACAGATCCGTTCGCTGCAAGTTGCCAAATGACGTCGGCTTCGGGAAAATTCGTTACAAAAAAATAACAAAACCCTTCAGTATGATCTCGAGAAGATTGGGGTGACATCATCACAGAAGGGGGATGCCATGCGTATCTGGTTTAGCCAATTAGGCCGGCATTATTTCTTTGGTTATTTATCTCCTCACCTGTTCTCGCTTTCTCTTTCTTTCACATTCTTTCTGATCCTTACTCGTCTACTGTATTCAACCTCCATTTCCGAGTCATTAAGGTGATGGTTTCGGCTGATGGAAAGCATGGCATGATGAGAGAAGGAGAAAGAAGATAGATAGAGAGAGGGAGAGAGAGGGGAGTGTCATTAGTTAAATATTATCCAACCCCTTTCATTACACCCAGGCTAAAAACAATAGAGCATGTGGAGACAGTCTGCTGCCCAGATCTCAGCAATAACCCCCTACCAACCTCATTATCATCTTTCTTTCCTTCTCCGGGTCTTTTTCTCTTATCCTCCCTTCCTCTCTCCCGTGACACATACAAAGAGCTCTGCCATAGAAAATCAGAGAAATAGACTGTGATGTCTGATTAGGGATTCTTCGATGCTCTCAAATTTTGCACCATCCACACTTTCTCTAATGTTATGCTCGCGTACAATCAAATCCGATTCGAAAATGAACGTCTGCAAATTTCCTTATCATTCCATTTCAACTTTTGGACAATCAAACATCTTACATTTTGGGCGGACTGCGTGTAAATGTGTGCTTTTAACAATCTGGGGAAATGATTTTTCAGTTAAAGAATCAATTTTCTAATGATAGAGCATACTGTAGTGGAGTAGCATAATTCATCAGAGTAACAATGTAAAAGATAATGGCATTTATTAGAGTAGCGCACAAGGGAAGCACGATGTCATATTTGAGTCAAACTTTACGTGAAGATGTGTTTCAGTATATGCAAATGTCTATTTTTTTTTTAACTCCACATTAGTTCTGTAAAACGTGGATTGATGTGAGAGACGATCCGCAATGTGCTGAGATGGATGTGGGGATTTGACAGATGGGGTTTTCCGATGTTTTTTTTTGTGCTTTTATTAAGGTTATTACAATTTAATATCAACACTCCGAATAAAGAAATAAATAACAGCAGCTATGTTTGTATTTATGACCTGAGTCATCTTTTTTCTCTGTGTTATATCCTTTAAAAAGAGGAAGATTTTGGATGTAGTTTGTTTATTTGTTCGGAATGAAAAATGGACTCATTTCTATTTATAATTATTCAGTTTGACCATTTTTTAAGTATTGAAAAAAAGGGGGGAATATTTGAGTTATAAGTCAAAGTCACATGCTGCAGTTTTTTACATGATTGTGGATTTAAACTGATTTTTGAAAAAAACTAGGCAAACTTTCCATTTTTTTCTTCCCTGGAAACTCTAGACAAAGGCACGTTGAAGTTAAGGGGGATGATTTTTCCTCCCCTCTCTTCAATTTCTTTTCTCAAATCTGGATTCGGAAAATTTTGGAACAGACCCAATATTGTCAAGCTACTTCCTGTCTGAATCCATAAGTGAAGGTGAATGGAAGACGCCCCTTATTCAGAGTGACTTACAATCGAGCAGTTGAGTGTTATGGGCCTTGCTCAAGGACCCCATCAATGATTTTGAACTTGAATTTGAACTTGTGACCTTCTAAGTCCAATTCCTTAACCACTGAGCTCCCACCTCTTGATCTACAGAGACAAAAATACATTTTGAATCAAGGACTAGAATTGGTGTAGTACTAGAAACAGTGGTGTAGTCAGGGGGCAGTATTGCCACCTCATGGCTCCATGGTCCCCACTTTTGATCCTAAGATCGGGTTACTGTCTGTCTCGAAGAGCTACCAGGTTATCCAAATACATGCAGGTAATTAAACTGGTTACACAGAATTGTCCAGTGTCCCATCTGGGTATGAAATCCCACCTTATATCAGGTACTCCCAAAATTGTCTGTAGATTCACCATGACCAGGATAAAGTGCTTATTACAAATGAGGATGATGACATCATTAACGGAAAATTACCGCAAATACCCTGGGAAATGTGTGTAGCATGTGTAAAGTTCATCTTTAAGGCCATATATTGTCTGAGAAAGACGAGCTTGGCTGAAAATGGAATTTTATCCATCTAATTTGGAGACATCGCTTTAAATGACATGCCAATCATCCTGAGGTTAAACACATTAAAACATGGTGAGGAGTCCTTTGAGGCTTTGGAATCCAAGGACAAGATGCTAATTTGAATTTTTTTTTCTTCACAGAAGCAGTGGAATTGATTCGTAACCGCTCTCGTGATAGAAACCAGGTGAAGTTTTGAAATGGATTATTTTTTCTCTTCATAATAACACGGTAGATGTTGTAATCCAAAGCCTTATTGTATAGCCTACTTTCACTTCAGTCCGAACAAAGACATTGGGTCAATATCGCAACTTTTCTTTTTTATTTTTCTTTAATCCACAAACTTGCAGCTAGGAAGAAATGCAAGCTTTATTGCAAAACTTTATTGTCCATTTCTGGGGAAATTGCTTTTAGGTTTCACAATAGTTACACCAAAACGCACATCCTGAACACACCCACACACATGAAGACATGATTCAATAAGCAGAATGTTACAAAAAATAAATTAAAACAAGAACATAAAGCAGCTTCAATCTCCTGTCGTAATGTGAAGTGAGTGATTAAGCAGAAATGAGTAGGTCTTTTAAAAATCAAATGCCCATAAAGGGATTATAAATGAAGGGTTCACCAAGGCAACAGTTTGTGAAATGAGTCGGGACTATTGGTAAACTAGATTTTCTCCCAGAGAGAAGCTTGTTACATCCAAAAAATGATGAGAATGATTTTTCAAATGTGCAGATTTCTGAATGTTGAAAATCTCATTTATCACACATACCACTTACCATGATTTCACTGAATAAATTTATCTACTATATTGACAATGCTGGATCTTTTATTTCTTACTCTTTAACCCAATCAATCTGTGCCAATCTCATCATTTACAACATTAACAATTCTAATAAATGAGTTGGACTGGAAGATCTGCACACAAAGCCAGCTCCATGAAGATATGGTTTATATGGGTGGGAGTGGAAAATTTTGATTTCTGACTTAAACCTTACTGATTACCTGAGGGATGAATGGGAACACTGACTGCACCCGAGGCCACATTACTCTACCTCAGTACCTGACTTTACTAACATCTACATAGCTGAAAGAGTGAAACAACAACATTGAAAAATCTAGTGCAACATGCTAACAAAAGAGTGGAGATAATTACAAAAGCAAATGGGTATTAAATAGATGTGGAATGGGATGTTTAAAAAGCCCACACAAATCTTATGATCTGTTGTCCACAATCTTTTTTCAATACAGTGTAGCTAGGTTTAGGGCTATTGGTAGCTAGCTAGCTAAATATATATACATTAAGAACTTTGTTATTTTGTAATTGCACAGTACAACACACCAACAAAATGCAGTTTAGCATCTACCAAAAATGCAAATATTAGCATAGACACAAACACACACACACACACTATACTATACTGTACTATATATAATACACTATTAATTGATCTGAAACCACCATATCAAATCTGTGATTGAAAAAAGATTAGCAGAACCTAATAATATTAAAAAAAAATGTTTATCCATTTATGCATAAATCCATATCCATATTTTATCCATAAAATGTACTGAAGCCAGGTGGAAAAAAAGCCAATTGGCTTCTTGTTGTGTGAAACTGATTCACAAATCCACTGAATTGTAACTAACATGCCCTTCAATTGTTGAAAATGGGGTGTTAAAGGCTCAATGGTGGAAATTGCTCTAACATTCAGGAGGCACACTTCTTCCTCATCATGACCAGCACTTTGTGCTTATAGCATGGGCAATTTAGAGAAAGTTGAAGAAAATAAATTCAGCCTGTATAAAAAAAAAAGGTATATCTTCAAAAACAAGACACATTAAAGCTGATTGTGCACAATTAAAGTAATTACAAGGCCATATCATTTTTTGTGCAGTTTTTCTGTGGTTCAAAGAATAGCTTTGCTTTATTTTACCCATCAGGCTTTTAAAGCTCCTTTTCTGGTCTCATGGAAGTTGGAACCTTTTCCTTTGTTGTTCTTGCTGTAGGAATAATTCCTAATCAATCTCCATGGTTACTGCTGCAAATGACGATCACTGTGAGGTGAAGGTGAGATAGATCAGAAAGAAACGAAACGAAACATAAGCATAAGATATGTTTTGAAAATCCTAATGTTTCAGTGGAGTTTGGATCAAAAAGAAAAAGCTAGGCAAGACAAAGCACAAATCCTGAACTTTACTACAATAATGCTACTGTAGGAGGCACACCATGACCCCAACAGCATACATGTTTTTGCATTTTATTTTGTTGCAACCTTTTGCTGAAAACGTTTAAATTATTTCTCCTTTTTTTCGAAAGCGAAGCCAGATCTTTAGATAACTTTATTAAAAACATACATTAGTTTAAAAGTTATTCTCAGACCCTTTGTTATGTGAGTGAAAGAAAGCTCAAGTGAATTATTTTTCTCTAGATCATCTTTGAGATGTTTCTACGCTTTCATTGAAGTTCATCTGTGGACATGATTTAGAAAGACACATTTGGAGTTCAGAGACAGAGTTCAAAGACAGGAGTGTGTTAGGGATGTAAGAAAGTCAAAAAAAATGTGTGAGAACAACCAGGGCTTTCCCTAGAGCTGACTGTCCAACCAAACTGAGGAATATGAAGAGAAGGGCCTTGGTAATAGAGAAATGGACACTCTATTTGAGATCACGTATGAAGAGAAACTTGCAGATCACTGCAACAATCCACTGATTAGGATTTACAGCAAAAAATGTAATCATCACAAATAAATATTTGTGATTTTTATTATAGCGAATGATGTGTAAGTAAAATGTATATAAAATTAAGGTGTATACTTTCTGACTCTGTGTGTGTGTGTGTGTGTGTGTGTGTGTGTGTGTGTGTGTGTGTGTGTGTGTGTGTGTGCGAGAGAGAGTTTTACTTCTTAATTTAAAATGAACCTACCTGTCTGGATTCCAGTGCGTCAGAATTAATAATAATCCATGTACAGCTTAACTAAAAAAAAAATATTGTTGATTGTCTGTTTTGTAGATGAAAATGATGATCTAATAATTGAAAATTACTATCATTTACTATTATTTACTATACATTTATATTTACAGCAAACCCCCTTATCCAGTGCGATGTGCAAAATTGCTTTGAGTCTCTAGAAATGAATAAATCAACAACGATTTGTTACAAACTTATAGCACTTTCTTTTTTGAAATAAATATGAAGACAAGAAAACTGGGAAAAGTGCTAGTGTAAGTGTTTCAGGAAGAGGTAGGTCTTCAACCGCGGTGTTAATTTGATTTAGTCATAGTCGACTGAAATGCACTTTATTTGTATTTATATTTTAGTAATTTTAATAGTTTTTTAGTTTTCGTTTTTAGTTTTAGTTGAAGAGTTTAGTCAACTAAATAAACAGTACATTTTGTCAACTAAAATTTTATGGCTTTCGTTCCATTGAAGTGGATAAAGTATTTCCCTAAATACTATGAATGAAGTGAAGGTTCAAACATGCAACACAGACACAGGTTTAACTGTTGTGGAATTACACATCTTAAATCTCAATTAAATAAAACCTCTTCTCATAAAAAAACAAGTATTAAATAATGCAACACAAGTAAAAGACATTTGGGTTGTGCAAAGCTCTCATTAGTACATGCAGTTCCGTCAACAGATCTGAAACAACAGATCTGTGAAAACAACAAATCTATTTGGATTGATTCATTTTAAGGGAAGCACTTTTCACCAATTTAACCCGAGCTCTCTTGCACACTTCTAGTGAGATCACCTGTGACACTGAATCACCTTTCTGCAAAGTCTTGAAAAGCTTTCAAAGCCAACAGGTCTAAAGCAAATGGTTTTAGCAAGTGATAAAATTGTGACTTTTTGCCAGCCAAAAGTCTGTTCCTGTGTCATCAGTGATGGGTTGTTGTAAAAGCTCTTTCTTGTACATCCTGATCTGCTGTTTCATACTACCATATTTTTCGACTATAAGCCGCTACTTTTTTCCAATGTTTTTAACCCCGTGGCTTAAACAATGAAGCATCTTATTTATTAATTTTTCCTGGGTTTTTCCCATTTTTACAAAACTTCAAGCCAAAAAACTGAACGACATAACATTAGACCAATAAAATTTCTGAACGGAAACGAAAAAACGCACCTCATCTGTGTTCTGAGCTGCACGGCATCGGGAGAAAAAACATTCTTTTTTAAATGCACGACGATGCCAAAAGATAAACTCTAGAGAGAAATAGTTGTGAAATGAAGAAGGAAGACAGTGAACAATGACTTTCTTGGTCGGCTACTGTTTAGATACAAGCCGTTGTAACGCGTTGAGTCTGGGTGAAGGGAGAGCTCACTAACTCCAGTTGCAACAGAAATCATATAAGCACAGACAGGTTTCCAAAACTCGTGCTATTTAATTTTTCTTGGCATAGTCAAAAAAACTTAGAAATGAGGATCAGAAAATAATAAGGACATATTCCTTGGTCTTGAACACATGCAGGAATACCGGAAAAATGCCGCTCTGCTTTTAAAGAAGCCACAACATATTTCACCCGTTACACCGTGTAACAGACACTGTTGTCAAAGTCGGTGTAAAGTTCATTAGTTTTAATGTAGACTATTCCTAAGTATTGTCATCAGCCACGTCTACAAGGGTTTCACAGGCAGCAGAGCTGACAAAGCAGGCAGCTGCAGCAAGTTGTGAGAACCTTTCACTGGTTGGGTCCAACAGCCAATCAAAAATGCTGATTCATAATTTCTTTCAATTTGTACGCGAGAGTGGCAAGGCCTCGGTAGGTAATGTTTTGTTCGAAGTAATCAAGTTGGCTGAGCAGATCAAAGAGTTCAGGGACCACCGGGGACGTGGACATGGTGTCACATTTGAGGGATTTATTATGTTCTGCAAAAGGCAGCAGTAGTTCATGCAATGACGTAAGCTTTTGCCATTCATTAGAAAGCAAGCTGGCTTATCCCATTTTGTTTGTTATTCGGAAAACGGATTATTTGTCTTTGAGGATTCTTGCGATCATGCTAAATGCGCTTGACCAGTGTGTGAAGCAGTCATATACAAAAATTAAAGCCACACAGGTCCAATATCATTTGTGTTGCAACAGAAGGTTAGTGAAATAGTTTTACCACTTAAGCATTTTCTTGACACATGCCTCCTTCCATTATATTGCTCCCTGTAAGGACCTTCTCCATTGGTATGTCCCACTCTTGTATACATTTGTCCACACAAGCCTTAATTGAATGTGCAGTGTGTGTATGTTCAGGTTTATTTTGTTCAACAATAAAAAAAAAAGCATGCATTATAGCAAGGAATGAAGCTGTCAGTCCTTTTTTTGTCCACATGTCAATGCTAATAGATACACGCCGGGCAGCTCTTTTTGAATATTTTATCTTCATAATGTTTGTCAATTAAATTGCTTATTTTAGTTTCAGTCAGCCTTCTATCTACTGTCTCCATCATTAGAACAAAGTCCCCATCTCCAATCGTTATGACTGGTGCATCCAATCCATTTTGCTATAGCTTCCTCCTTGGTCTGTTGTTATTTAGAGTCGCTTTTGTACTTTGAATCATTTAGAAAAGCTGTTGCAATTTTCTGCTGGGATGCAAAAGGATTATTTGCACTTGTTGGCTCATTCTTGCCATTAGAAGTCTTTTGTAGCTGCGAGGTTCAAAAGGGGAGGAAACAAGTTAATATGATTATTCCTTCTCTCAAAATCTCTCTTATTCGAACTCGTGCATGCGCACGCAAATAAAGCAGACAAATGTAAAAAAAAAAACCTACAGAAAAGTATTCAATACTTAAAATAATAACGATTATAAAACGTTTAAGGTGCTGACCTTTTCATGAATTTCAGGATGAGTTGTCTGCAAATGGCGCTTTAAGTTCATTGTGTTTTTTCTGGAGATTTTCACTCCACATGGTTTACAAACGGTCTTGTTTTCTTTTACATCGTATGTAAAATTTATCCATATGTCTGCTCTTCACTTTCTCCCAGATGTTGACATTTTGAAAGTTTCGTGCAGCAAGCGTATGCTGTTTGTGTGGCGGGTAGAAGGCAGATGCAAAATATGAGCTCTGATTGCGTCTCTTTCCAAATCGTCTAATACCCTAATATTAACGTCTTGTTTTTTATTGTTGACGAAAGTGTAAATTGATTTACGTCACAGATTTTCTTATTAACAAGTGATTTTTTTTATGTAGTTTCGTCAAATTTTCGTCAGTAAAAAATATCGTTGACAAAAATGAAGACGGATTTTATTCCTCAACGAAATTAACACTGTTTATTGCCCACTGAGATCCTCCGCAGTATCCTGTATTTGTCTTCCGTGGACGACCAGCCTTCTTGGCGGATTAAATGAGTTTGTGATGTTGTAAAGATTCAATATTCTTGAAATCACAGATTTGGAACGACCAACTTGTCTTGCTATGGCTGATAGGGTCATCCCTTTGGCCTTCATCTGGACAACCTGCTGCCAGAGGCTTTCAGTCAGTTTAGTACGGCCCACCATCTTGCAGAGTCAGTGAAACTGGAAGTTAGGCTGCCAGTTAAATAGGGGTTGACAGATATTCAAGAAAATTAGCACCAGTTACCAGATTAACACCAATAATTGGGAGGTATCTAAGAGTGTTCTTTAATTTTGATCAGTGTGTTTTCAGCAAAAAATTATTATTATTTTTTTTTAAAATGCCTTAGTTATTTATTTTGTGGAAAAAATGTTCTGGTAGCATGGTATAGACAGGACAAAAACTCCTTCAACTGTTGAGCAGTGAAGATGACATTATTTCAGAATTAGAGTCAGTGAAACTGGAAGTTAGGCTGCCAGTTAAATAGGGGTTGACAGATAATCAAGAAAATTAGCACCAGGTACCAGATCAACACCAATAACTGCGAGGTATCTGAAAGTGTTCTTTAATTTTGATCAGTGTGTTTTCTGGAAAAAATTATTATTATTTTTTTTAAATGCCTTAGTTATTTTGTGAAAAAGGTGTTCTGATAGCATGGTATAGACAAGACAAAAACTCCTTCAACTGTTGAGCAGTGAAGATGACATTATTTCAGAATTGTTCAATTGTTTATAAATTGTTCTCTAATTTTGATCGCCAGTGTATATATGAGATTGTATATGTGTGTGTGTGTGTGTGTGTGTGTGTGTGTGTGTAGCATGCGGTCAATAATTATTAAACAGATGATCCTATTGCATCTTATCTATCAAACCATATATTCGCGTTGATGGTGTATTGTCACACTGGATGTTCACTGCAATATAAAATTGACAGCAATTTGCTTAGATATGCAGCTAGTACATTTTAAAAACGTGTAAAAAAAAATCTAAACGTAAAAATACCAAAAGATCAGTGTGTCTGGTACAAAAAATTTAATGTTTCTCACTTTTTCCACAGTTTCACCAAAGATACCACAATTTCTGTTTCCTGTTGGCTCAAGTCTGATGGTCTTGAATTTAATTTTTGATTTAATTCTTTTATTCAAACTCACTTACATGAACTTAATGCAAAACATGAAGCAAAAATTATTGTATAAAGAAGCACAGGTCTCTTTCACATCTTGCCAGCTTTTCCTTTTCACTGAACTGGCCTTTCCAGCAGGTGAAAGTTATTTGCATTCAGTCTGACCTCCACTTTGGCCAACAAAGCAAAAAAAGCAGTGTGTACAGGTTTCTCTCATATTAATGCCACAATTGCTAAAACGTTTAAACGCTAAGCCTAAACTGTGGTGTTAGCAAGTTTGGGAATTTATCAGACACCACTATTTTCTTCTCAGAGTGACTAGACAGAGCGATTACTCATCACTATCATCCCTTCAGCATCTTAGCGGAGGCACAAGTAACCTTTGCCTTTCCAGGCTGAAGGCACAACTCGCAATCTTTACAAAGCAGGCATAATGTGAGCTGGATCAGTTTTCTTTACCTGGGGAAATTTTGTAATGTATTTTTTAAGTGCTTTGATAGGTCGTTGCACCAAATTGTAAATTCCCCGATTTTCTCAGAGTTGTAGACATTATCTTTTTTTGCCAAAAACACATTTTATACACTTGAGGTTTCTCTGGCTGATTATTAAGTGCTAGAAAAGACTGAAAGTTCTTTGTGATGTACTCCTATTTATATAATAGTAACTTTCCAACCCCAGAAATCTAGTTTTGGCTCTCTAAAAATACCTTAAAGGTAAAGACAAAATATCTAGTAATATAATCTAGAACATGAAAATGTCTAACCTACCGCCTAACCCTAAACTTTCACTGCCTTACAGTTACAAGATCGGTGTTTTATCATGTCGTAAGCTACAGTAGATTGGCTATGCTATAGCAGTAATAAGCAACAATATTTATTATACAATACATAATATATAGACAAAGGTTTGTGGACACCTGGCCATACGATTTGTATGTTTTCAACATCCGAATACACCTTATACAAAAGGATGAATGACCACATGGTTTAAAAAAAAAAGTAGGATGTCCCAATACTTTTGCCAGTTAAGAGTAAAACAAATAAAGCTCTAGACACAAATGCACTTTTTTTTACCCTAATTTAATTGGTAAAAAAAGTGCTCTAACATAATATTTACAAATTGTTATTGCTTCATTAGGACACATACTTAAAGTCATTTCATTAGTCTAAAAACACTATTATAATTGAATATAGTTAGAATCGCTTTTTTTTTCTTTTCTTTTTTTTTATTAATAAAAGAAGTGACAGGTCTTCAGGCATCATTTGAAGACTGCTAGTAAATCAGCTGTTTGGACATCAAATGAATGGTCCTTGTACCACCTCAGTAAACAGAAAATAGACTTGATACAGTTCTTTCTTGTACCCTGAGATGGTGGGAACAGTTGGGCAGTGGTTGAGGAACGGATACATGGTGAGATAAGTGAGGTGAGGTAGATCGTGATGGTGCATGATTTGGCATAATTCGGATGTCTGCAGGAAAACAGTGAAGGAATTAATACTGGGTGGTGTGGGAGGTTTTGCAGTAATTCTGCTGCTGTAATCATGATGCCTGACTTGTGCTTAATCCTAATCTCTCATTCACAATGTTCTTATACTGACTATCCTTTAAACGCACTTAGTCCTGTCTGCTTGTTGTAATGCTATTGTATAATGCTATAGTCTGCCTTAATTCAGAAGAGAATGTGGGTTTCTATCAGTGTCTTTAAATGAAATTCAATTGAAATACACAAAAAAACCATACAAAACAAATCTCAAATAAACTTGAGGTAAAGTGAGATTGAAAGGTTATATGGCATGGTCTTAAATGTTACCCAACATGTTACATGGCGTCTGGCGGTTTTGAGTGTTATTTATTTTAATTAAATCAAAGTACAAACTATCCTTGAAATGAAATATCACAGTGATAAATATGAAGATTTGGTAACCATATGAAAGGCTATCACTGAAACAAAAACTGCTAGTATAATTTCCTGAAATTCCCCACAACAAATCTGTGAGAAATGTGTGTGAGCACCATCGCCGTGGCGCTCGGGGGAATTTCAGCATGCTCCGCTGTGGGTGGAAATCACTTTTCCTACTCAGAATGACAGACTGACGAGTTTGGCACTCACTTACTTGTTGAGTTGTTGAGCAGCTAGTGCAATCCTCCACACTTGGCGAGAACCCTCATGTTGGTGACCTCCAGTTCGTAGGAAAAAAAAAAAACCAAACAAAAAAAAAAATAACACCAAAGCATACATGACTTTGGCTCTTCCAGAACAGAGGCACTGCTTGCTATCTCTAAGAAGATATACTTAATAGGAACCACTTTGTGAAGTTTTGTAACATGGTTTCTAAGTGCTTTGATTATGTATAAGGGAAAAAATATCTACAATTACCGAAAATGGTCGCAGGTGTGATAAACACTGATGTTCCTGCCTTTTTCAAGAGATTTTAAACAAATCTCATCTTCTCCAAACACACAAATTTGCATTTTTTGGTGTTGGGAGTCTCTTGGGGTGATAAGCAGCTGCTAGAAAGTAGGGAAAATCATTTTTGACTAATCTACTTATCCTTGCTTCAAACCACATTAGAATTAGTCTTTAGGAAAAAAGCTATTGTGTTTTTTTCCCCGTAATATTCAATTAGTCTGGTCTTAGCAGAAAATCATTTACACCTGAGAATACACTGGATAATGTAACAGTACATTGTAGTAATATATTAGATAGTATAACCTTTTTGCCAACATAAAAAAAACCCATTGCTTTTCCCTACTTTTGGTGTACTTCTTTAATTTAAAAATCTTATTCAACCTAAATTGGCTTAGCTGGCCATCTACACAAGTAGACTGGCAGGATAAAATGGCCTCTCTGCCAAATTGCACTCTATATTGGCTCCATCCGCATCCGGTCACTAAAATAAAGGTGTCGATGGATAATAATGGGGATTGAATTTCTGATGGAGCTCTAAAAACAGAAAGGAGGTCTTTTTTTGGGGCTTTTATTCAATTGGGAGAAGATACTTTACAGAATTTGGACATGTAAGACAATATTTAAGCACAGAACAGTGCTAAAGACTTTTCAGGTTTATAAACCTTAACACTAACTAACCTACTTAGTTACCAGTGCCCTATTTTACCCGGGAAAAAATTATGGAGTGTTACATATTTACCCAGATTGTTTACTTGGAAAAAAATATAATACATTTTTAATAATAAAAAAAAGGATAAAGAAAAAAAAAAGAAAGGTGCTTCATACTTGCAACATGTACATTACAGCAAGTGAAATTCTTCCTTTTAGTTCTCAGTGATGTTAGTATGCTGGGGTCAGAGTGCAGGATCAGCCATGTTACAGTGCCCCTAAGGGCCTTCCTTAAGGGCCCCTAGACTGGCAGATTGGCGATAACAGGGCATTAACCGATCAGTAATCCAAATTCTTAACAACTGAAAAGTGTGGTGGACAGTATTGTTTACTTTGTGGCTGAAAGTGTGTAAATATTTTAAGTATTTGAACAAAGTATGTTCATATTGGGAAACTTCACTGTATTTAGAATTTTACTCATTTCCATTCATGCCATTTGGCAGACACCCTCATCCAGAGCGACTTCCATTTTTCTTATTTGGTCGTGTGGTCACTCAGGGGTGAAGATGTTGAACTTCTGCTTGAATGGCTGTGAGTGCAATTCCCAGCATCACCAAGCTCCCCTGTAACGTAAGTACCTGGAAAAGGGAGTCTGCCAAATGCCATAGATGTAAATAAGAACCTGTTGTGAGATCAGTGTAGCCTCACAGTTCGCATAAGTGTTTGCATACTTACTATGTCTGTAACAATTGAAGACACTCTCCTTGAAAGGTTTGATGCGCAAAAGAATGGAAACTGAATTGCATCAATTAGTCAAATATACTTCTCATTCGCTTAGTACTTTTTACTGTTGATAAGCAAGAGCTTACACTTTATTCAGTCAGAACTTAAGTGAACACTTTTGTTCTTTCACACTAATAGCAATGCAAAACAAGTTCTTTCTATTGGGTTGTGATTTTTATTCTTAACTGATCACTGTAGCTGTCAGTGATCACTGGTGCAGGGTTAGATTATTCTGTCAGGAAGCGGTGGGAGACAGGTGAGTGGAGACTGGATGGGAGGACCCAAATGCAGGATGTGACAGGGGTATGGAGAAAACAGGCATTAAAGAAAAAAGGTAGCAAGCAGAGCAATGGGGCAAAGCAAAAACACAGTCTATTAAACAGTACAGAGTCCAAGGGCCAGGAGACAGAACAATGCAGGGAAACAGAGGACATAGGGAGAGCAAAAACACAAAAAAAAAACAAAGTCAAAACCAGGGATCAGGGACAGGAACAGAATCAGGGATAGGTATAGGTACAGGTACAGGGATCATAACATGCAGAGTGGCAAGAGTATACTCAGGGACTAGGAAGCCGGTGAAATAATCTGGCGCTGAGCTAAAGTCTTGGGTGTCCTTAAATTCCAGGAGGCGCGAGAAAAAGGCCAAGATGGCCGTCAACCCGGAAGTGCGCGCTGCGAAACCGGAGGTGCGTGCCGCATGAGAATGCATTGAGCCCATGACCCCATGTGTTTGACATGTGGAAATAGCCTTTCACAACATACATTACAATCCTTACTCTGTTACTCCTTTCATTATCCTCAGACATACATTATATTGACAAAAGTATCGGGGCATCTGACTTTTCCAGCCGTATGTGATTTGGTTTCACCAAAACTCAATGTAGATCAGGTTTACTGTACATGGGTTAGAGTGGAAGATCTTAAGCGGCCTACAACAGAGCTCTGGCCTCAACCCAAAAGAACACTTTTGAGATGAATTGGAATGCTGACTGCACCCCAGACCTCCTTACCCTACATCAGTACCTGACTTTACTGTTGTTTTTATGGCTGTATGCGCAAAACACTTCACAAGCACGCTCCAAAACCAGGTGGAACATCTTCTCAGAAGAGTAGAAGTTATTATAGCAGCTAATGGGGTCTAAATGAGGAATGGGATGTTAAAAAGCACATCAAAGCTTATGATTAGGTGTCCACAAACTTTTGTCTATGTACTGTATGTGTGTATGTATTTAAGCAAAGTACCCAGAGGTAGAATTGGTGTTCTATGATGTTATATGCATTTGTGTGTGTGTGTGTGTGTGTGTGTGTGTGTGTGTGTGTGTGTGTGTGTGTGTGTAGGAAGAATAGTAGGTAAAAATTAGGTTAAAATTTCTTATGTTTGAAGGAACAAGAGGCAGCTCACGGATCCCAGCTCACCAGTAGAAAGAAAGTGTATGAGTATTGGAATTACAGTTGAAGTCTGTTGGATTTGATCCGATGTGACACTAACATGTGCGGACATGTGGAGATGATGGAGTGTTGAAGTTGAGGTTGATTGTAGTGCAGCACAGAGTAGATAAGATCACTTTTTAACTGATAGAGGACAAATAGAGCTAGTAATGTGCCAGAAACAAGGAAAAGAGAGGTCTCTCAGACACACATACACACAAACACACAAACACACACACTGGCACCCAAGTCAATTAATCTTAAGATTGAAACATTGTTGGCCAGGTTACACTAAGAATTCTTTCTCTCTTACAGTTTGTGTGCCTGTGTGTGTGTTGTGCTGTGTTGTGTGACTATATGTGCACACTAACACTTCAGAGCATGTGGTATTCATTTGATTTGATTGTCTCTGAGACCTGCACATTCAATGTGTTATTATGCAATAAAAGGTGTGTGTGTGTTTATTGTAATAAGCGCAGTAATGAATGGCATAATCAGTTCTCTCTTAACTTCAGCCACAGCTGTAAAATACAGCAGCGAACTTTCCCTCCCTTTCTCCCTCAATTTGTCCTCCAAATGGAAAATCATGCCTGCGTATTTTTTTATAACTAGTTTTTAATTAAAAAAATGCCAATCATCCATGTTGTGTGTGTATATATGTATGTGTGTGAGGAAGAGCGAGAAAGAGAGCGAGAGAGAGAGTGAGAGAGAGAGAGAGAGAGAGAAAGTGTGTTTTCCATCCTTAGTGTATTTTATGCTAGAGAAGCGAACCAAGCAAGGCTTTCTCTTCACTTTTTTATTAAATAAAAAAAAAACCAGCAAGAACACAATCGTAAGAGCTACTAGTATGAATGTATAATGAAGTAGTTTGTTCCCTGCTGGTTGAAGCACTTTATTTATCTATTTTACCTTTTTTTCCTCCACCACTCAGTAATCATGGCTTTTAATGTTAATCAAAGTTTTTTTTGCATACAGCTGGAAAACTGATGTAGCATGTGGGTTAATGAGGCAGACAGATCGTAAGTGTGGGCTTTTTTTTAATGACTAGTCCAGGATTTGTGGTCATGACACGGTCTATAATCGAGGTCAAGTACATACAGACAAAGTTATCACAGGCATATTCATTACTGAAGCAAGTAAAAAAAAAAGAAATTCGGAAAGATAACAGGAACTTCATTTAAAGACACTAAGGAATGATATCGACTGGCAAGACTTCGCAACAAGACAAGGAAAGCACCAGGGTGCAGGTTTACAAAGTAATTAAGTGCTAACACAAACAGGTGGACACAAGAGAAAGAGAAGCCGAATGACAGGACATGAGTTGGAACGAAAACAGAAAAACAAAACAGAAGCACATGCTGCTTGTTGCCATGAGAACAGCAGCACAAAAGGGGAAAATCAGTAGCATGTGATACATGCTTTGCTAAGCAGAAGGTTGGGCAGGTAAACATCTAGAGTATACCAAACCGTTTCTAGTAACTTCCAAAAGTTATGTTTGGGTTTTTGACTCATTCATATTTGCAGCCTTCAAATGATGGGTTATCAAGGGTACCAGTGGAAATTGGGCTACTGCTGACTGAAGGAGGAAAGGAGAGGAAAGGAGAAGTGTAGGAGAGTGGATTTTAGGGTTGGTACTTTAAATGTTGGTACTATGATGGGTAAAGGGAGAGAGATAGCGGATATGATGGAAAGGAGAAAGGTAGATATGCTGTGTGTTCAGGAGACTAAGTGGAAAGGAAGTAAGGCCAGGAACATTGGAGGTGGGTTTAAACTGTTCTTTAATAGTGTGGATGGAAAAAGAAATGGTGTGGATGTGAAGAGAGTTTCTGATAGGGTGATGAACGTGAAGCTAGAAGTTGAAGGGGTGATGATAAATGTCATCAGTGCTTATGCTCCACAAGTGGGTTGTGAGATGCAGAAGGAAATATTCTGGAGTGAGTTAGATGAAGTGGTAGAAGGTCTACCTAGGAATGAACGATTGGTGATTGGGTGGATTTGAATGGGCATGTAGGTAAAGGGAACAGAGGTGATGAGGAGGTTATGGGTAGGTATGGCATTTAAGAGAGGAATGTGAAAGGCAGATGGTGGTAGATTTTGCTAAAAGGATGGAAGTGGTGAACACTTATTTTAAGAAAAAGGAGGAGCATAGGGTGAGGGATAAGAATGGAGAAAGGTGCACACAGGTGGACTATATTCTATGTAGGAGATGCAACCTAAAGGAGATTGGAGACGTAAGGTCTTGGCCGGGAACAGTGTAGCTAGACAGCATCGGATGGTGGTCTGGATAGTGGAAACTTAAGGAGGAAGATTGTGGTGTGAGATTCAGGGAAGAGGTCAGACAAGGGCTCGGTGGTGGTGAAGGGGTGCTGGATGATTTGCAAACTACTGAATAAGTGATAGGGGCAACAGCTAGAAAGGTACTTGGTGTGACATCTGGAAATAGAAAGAAAGACAAAGAGACATGGTGGTAGATGAGGAAGTGCAGGAAAGCATAAAAGGCTGGCGAAACAGAACTGGGATCGACGGAGTTATGAGAAAAGTACCTGCAATGTTGTATGGTTTAGAGACATTGGCATTGACGAGGACAGGACATGGAGCTGAAGGAAGCAGAGCAGAAGATGTTGAGGTTTTTTGTTGGTAGTGATGATGATGATGGACAGGATTAGAAATGAGTTTATAAGAGGGACAGTGCAGTAGGACGTTTTGGGGACAAGGTAAGGGAGGTTTGATTAAGATGATTTAGACATGTGCAGAAGAGGGACATGGGGTATATCTGTAGGAAAATGCTGAGGATGGAGCCTCTAGAAAGACAAAAAAGAGGAAAGCCAAAAATGAGGTTCATAGGTGTCGTGAAGAAAGATATGCAGGTAGTTGGTTTAAAAGAAGCAGATGTAGAGGAGAGATTAGTATGGAGACGGATGAGCTGCTGAAATTAGGAAATTATGAAATTATGGTTTACCAGGATGGATACATTTACACTTGAAATAAAATTTACATCATACAGGATATGACATTAAACAAGGCAATTGGTTGCAATCTGAAAACAGCAGACTGTTTTTCTCTGTATTAACTAACAGCTTGGGTCTAAATTTGTTTACACTTCTGATGCATTCAGTGACTTTCTGTATTGTAATAGACAAATCCGACTTTGAACACCACTGTCTGTTCTTTATTCCTAGGCCTAATGCCCGCCTTGGCTATATTTACAACTATAAACCTTTTCCATATTTTGTGAACTGTTATACCACAAAGTCATGATACCACATGAATTTTGGGTTTGTTTAGTTGTTTTTTTTTAAAGAAATGTTTTAATCTATAATTTCATTTTCTTATATACTTCGATTTTGTTCCATTCCAGATCAAATATATTTACAGAGTCTTTCTTCAGTTCATCCTTGATATTCAAACCATCTCCAGGATTCGATCAATTGTCAAAAAATGTCTGCAATGTCACATGGCAACTTCTACTGTGCATTCGAGCCTACTTTAGCTACATTCTTCTGAAGAGTAGGCGACACTGAATCACTGAGCCTGCTGGTAATTTGCTCATAGATGACACATTCTAGACTGTTCCATTCCCCACACATGCATATTCACGCTATACCACACATACAAGTTCATACTGTACCATTCGGTGTACCACACTTTTACACTGTACCACACACATTCACACTTGGGGAAAATTTAGAGCCTTTAATCCACCTACTACTATGTTTTCGATTTCGATGAATCTGTGTGTGTGTGTAAGTCTCATTTTAATTGGCACCCCATGATCATTCCACTGAGTGGTGAAATTGAAGGAGCTTGAGATCTTAAATCTCATTTTTTCCCCAAAATATTTTCCAATAATGAACTGTCTGTAATGTCTGTGATAGTTCATTACACATTGAACATATCCCAGTTGATGATACAGGGAATTTTTTTTTATTGTCTACTGTGCTTTTCGCTTAGACTGGGTTAAATGCTATGCTTAATTTCCACAAATCACATCACAGAGCTAGGAGTCCATATAGCAGAAAGTGGGCTTGGCATTCATATAATAAAAGACAATGCAAATGACTCACTAGGTTGAAATTACACGTTCGGAAAATTCCATTTCCTCTGCATAATTTTGTTAAATTGTGCATGTTGGTTCACTTACACTGTGCACTCAGGAGAGCTAAAAAAAAAAAACAGCCTAAGCAAGAAGGAGTGTGCACTGAATCTGTAATTTTACACACACGGAAAAACATTTATTTCAGTTCCCCAAATTGTTCCGGAAACGTGTGAATATAAGGTGACAAGTTTTTACAATAAATATGGGGCCACATTAGGCATTTGGGATACTAAAGCATTGAGCATAAAGAGCACTTTGAGAGTCCATGAGACTTACAAGTCCATGTGGTTCCTCTCATACATTCGGGTGTTGTTTATTAGAGGAAAGATCTGTTCCCAGGTAAACCTAAAGCAAGCTGAACAAGGAGGCCATTGTGTTTGAAGAGAATTTTTCCCTGTAAAAATGTATTAAACATTTTCACCTATTGTCTTTTCTTACACATCTTTGTTTTGCTTAGAATTAATTTATAAAATGTTAAAAATGCCAAATATAATACTGTATACTGCCTGGTGTTTACCTGTAAACACTTATCAGAATCAGAATTCTTTATTGATCCCACAGGGAAATTATTGCATTGCAGTTACTCACAGTAAAATTAGAGTAAAAATGTATGTAAAATTAATGATGAGAAATGTAAAATACAATATACATATTAAGTTACATATGAAGTTTAGATGCTGTACAATCAACACATTTTCTTATTGAGATATACTGTATGAAATGTGTAGCAGAAGTGAAACGAATGGCAGAAAATGTCAGACAACAATGATAAAGTTATAAAAGATATTGCATGCGTAATTAGTGCACTAACTAAAATTGGTTATATAACAATAATAACAGTCAAAATGTAAATAAAAACATATAATAAAATCGTATAAAAATATATTCTATTCACAATGAAACAAAAAACTTAAAAGTTATAACTGAGGATATATACAATTTTAAAGAAAAATATCTGAGGAGACCAGTTGCTAAAGTTTTGGGAGAAGAATGTTGTCCCATATGTGTCTGATACAGGATTCTATTTGCTCAACAGTTATGGGTATTCTTCCTTGTATTTTCCTTATCATGATGTGCCAAATGTTTTCAAAAGGCGTTTTCTAAAGGCGAAAGACTGCAAGCAGGCCAGTTCAGCACTCTCCTACTATAAAGTCATACTATTGTAAAAGATGCAGTATGCCGTTAGCAATGTCTTGCTCAAATATTCAAGGCCTTCCCTGAGAAAAAGTTTTCTGGATAGAAGCATTTGTTGCTTTAAAACCTGTATATACCATTCAGCATTGATGGAGCATTTCCAAATGTGTAAACCTCCCATTCCACTGGCATGGATATGTGGGGTTGTATATTTAACTAAATTTCCCGTTCGCAATAACAACTGTGTATGATATGACGTATTTGCTTATTGTATTGCGGTTTGTAAATGGTTTTTAGACGGAACCCTACAGTGTCAGAAAAACTGCTAAGTTGGAGCTAACTTGTTTCATGAGCATGAAAAAGCATTAGATTATAACTATAAACAACAACAAAAAATTATGACATTTTTACATTCCTATAACGGCACCCATTCGAGTCGTTTATTTCTTACTTATGCCAGTGTTATTGCTTTGTTCCTAGGATGTTCTTCGACAACGAATCCACAAATTAAAGTCGGTTTTCCAAAACATTTCTCTAACAAAAAGTCACTGAGAAGTGTCTGAGACAGGGCAAGGCAGCTCTTAAAGATGACCCTCACTGTTCAATCATGTGATGAACCAGGCATTCAGTGTATGCACGTCATTCTGAGCTTGTCTTAAGTTCAAGGTGATTCAACTTTGAATAATAACAAAAGCACAAACAGACCAATCAGCCATTCTGGAAATCTGGTATAAAAACTAGGAACATTTGAATCACTAAGGTCAGAACTGTTGGCTTTTTGAATTCCAATACATTATAAATTACATTGCATTGTGCATTTCTATAGTGTCATCATGACTTGCTTGGGTGCTAAACAGAGTTAAATATTTTCTGTAAAGCATACTAAAGCATTATTTGAATGCTTGATAGAGCTCTGGCAGCAATGAATTATGTACCCAAGAAACAAAGTGTCAAAAGGACTTCCTTTTCTTGATGTCCTCTGATCTGACAGAGTAAAAAGTAAGTCTACTACTTGCATTGTGTTTAATGATGAATGCTCGATGTCACGGAGGCTTGACATTCACTTGTTCTCATCTCTTTTTCATTTTTCTCCACACAAAACCAAGAATTGACAGAGAAGAAAATCGCTTCAGTTGCTTCAAGCTCCAATGCACTTTGTCAAAAAAAAAAATAAATAAATAAAACACAGAGAGAGAGAGAGAGAGAGAGAGAGAGAGAGAGAATCTTCAATTGTTCCCCACACCCAAAGACCATTTTAAAAAAAAAAAAAAAAAAAAAAAACGAAAGAGAGAGAGAGAGAGAAAGAGAGAGAGAGAGAGTATGGAGACAGATATTTACAGGAACAAATGAAAAATTCGAAGCAAGAGCAAAACAATAGTCAACAGCTCTTAGCGTGTAATTAAATAAACTACCTACCTGTTTGTTATAAACCCAGACTGAATTGAATACTTTGGCTAAACACAAACAGCTAGCAAGAAAATATAGCCATGATATAAGAGAGTAAACATTACCAGCAGTCTAATGGTCAACCAAGGGATCCTTCGAGGTCATTAGAGTAACAAAAACCAAACAATAAAAAACCTGCTGTCTAGGTATCTATGTACTATTACTGAAAATACTATACATTAAGACTGAACTGCTCAGACTCTGAAGACTAATTACCAGTAATGGACGAAGTACACAAACCATTAACTTGAGTTAAAGTAGAGATAAACTTTCTTTCGGTTTCTCCCATCAGGGGTCGCCACATGTTTGATTTGGCAGGTTTTTTCACGCTGGACTCACTTCCTAACACAACCCTCCCCTATTTATCCGGGCTTGGGACCAGCATTAAGAGTGGCTAGGGTTGGTTCCCTGACTGGGGCTCGAACCCGGGCCGCAGCGTTGAGAGCACTGCATCCTAACCACTAGACCACCAGGGGACCAAGTTAAAGTAGAAACAGTAAGTAAAATATGACTCCAGAAAAAAGTACTTCCTTTAAACTTTCATTTGAGTAAAAGTACAAAAATATAAGCCTTCAGATGTGCTTAAGTATCCAAAGTACAATGATGTCAATATTTCTGTAATGTTCCTATTATCATTTCTGTCATAAAACTCTTCTTTAATCAACTCAGTTTATGTTAAAAGACTCTGGTAATCTCAGCACACCAATTTATTAATAGAAATAGAAATTGATAAGTTAAACACCGATTGATATCTATCATATATTATTGTGAGCCCAAAACCGTCTTTTCAACTACTTAAGAAAATTGTGTAAATAAGGCCACGCGTGTTGTGGCACGTTAGAGTCAGGAGTTTCTTCAAACATTTATTACTCTTAAAATGTTTGCTGTTGATCTGATGCTGAACTTTATGTTTGTGTAAGTAGATACCACCAAGCCACAATCAAAACAAGTTTAAAACAGAGTGTCCTCTCTACCTGACCTGATTGGTGGCTTGCTGCATGCTTAACCAGTTACATTTTAATCCATTCATTAATAAAAGGAACAACTGATTTCGCTAAATGTAGTTGAGTAAAAAGTAAGATATTTGACTATGATATGTACTGAAGTAGAAGTAAAAGTCTCTTTAAATAAAGATACTTCAGTAGAGAACAGATACGAAAAAAAAAGCTACTTAAGTGCACTAACAAATTATATTCACTTTATAACATTCCTTTGTCAACTTTCCATTGACATGAACTAAAGAATTTGATGCTGCTCAGATCAGACAAGAGCAACCCTAAGACCTTCAAATGATTATATTGTTTACAGAAAGTGCTGAGAAGTTAGTTGTGCCTTTGAAACAAGACAATATATGAACACCAACCTACAAATGAAGAAAAAAAAATTCCAGAGTTGAAGATTGCAATGGTGTGCCATTTGAACACCAACCGGCTATCAAGCACTCTTCTAAGGAACAACGGCCTACACACTGTCAAAAACAGAGATCACAAGGAAGAAAATTATATATATATATGGACAAAACAAGTTGGAAATGACCAGAAGGCTAGGAAAGCCACGCTTAACGAATTTCAACATGCTGAGCAAAGAGAAGTATTGGCAGTAGCACCCACAGTGACATACTGACTTATACAAAGGTCCAAATAACTTAAAGAAGAATATATATATATATATATATATTTTGGCTATGAGCGCGATCCAGGGCCCGTGTGCAGCCTGCGGTGAGGGGAACCTGGTGCTGGAGTCGCAGGCCAGCCGGTCGTGACCGGGCAGCGGGATGAACACCGGGCCCCGGGCCTCTCTTTTGGGCGACTGCTCACCATAGCGGCCGCTCTCTGATTTCTCCGTCTTCGGCTCGGAGGTGGCCGGGTCCTGGTAGCTGATGTTCACGAACGCGGTGTACCACTCCTCCTTCTCGGCCACGGTAAAGTCCAGACACAGCAAGTGCACGAAGCAGAAAGACAGCAGCCAGGTGGAGAGCGCAAGACTCCGGCACGCTTTACTCACTGACATGGGCATGGTTACTGTCGCGCGTTTGGGCTTCCCAGGATCTCCACTGAACCTCCACTGAATCTCCACTGGATCTTCTCTAGATCCACCCAGGTTCTTCTCCTGATCTCCACTTGGATCTCTTTTGGAACTTCCCCGGATCTCGCCTGGATCACCCCCAAACAGGGTTCCAACACATCCAGACACAGAGCCCTGACTCGCGCGGCCGCCGCACTATTGTTGTGACTGGACTACAGATAGTTGTTGCCAGATATTGCAAAATTCATGCATGCGCAATCACCTACACTAACACGTCAACGCCGCCGCCATTGCAGTAAGGGCAACAACTGGGTCCTCTGAACCTTCAACTAGGCTCATCAGAGCTCATCAGTATAACTAAACACAATAACGTGCATATCAAAACTACTATATATATATATATATATATATATATATATATATAGGGGCTTATTTACTTTTAAAATTCACACATAAACACAAACATTTTGGACTAAAACTGCAGTATAGCAACAACATCAGACAACAGACAGTAGTTCAGCAGCACACTAGCTAGTAGAAAATAGCTAGCAATGTTAGCTAGGAAGATGCTAATAATAATAGCAATGTTATTGTATGCTAATATAATTAGAGGAATACAGTTACACAGGTACAGTGTCTGTGTATAAACCAATTCAAAGCAAATATTGTTTAAAGTAACTTAAAAGTAAAAAAAAGCAGAAGTTGATTTAATTCCATAAATGATTAAGGAGAACGTAGTAAAGAAGAATACGTCAAGTTGAAAAGTTGATATTTTAAACTGGATGGGCATTTTTTTGTCATATTTATTAATTAAGCAGGGCATTTTACACTGAATGCATCATTACAACCTGCCTCCATGTATTTCGTTCTGTTCTGACTAGTGAGATTATTATGCTATTTCATCAATTCATGTTGCCAGCTGCTGCTCAGTGAAGTTGAGGTAGGTGGCACACTAGCATTTAACTTTTGACAACAAATCAAAAGGCAGATCACAATTGTTTTAATGTCTTCAAACTCACTGGCAGTTGATGCACCATAATTACAAGAGTAAAATTTTACTGTAACATTTGTAGTCAGTGGTTACTGGTGCTCTTTTCATGGGATATCAGCTCTTATTGAATATAAAATGCTGTCTGGTTGCTGTATGTGTAAATGTAGTTGGGGTCAGTTAGGCAACCTTTATGTGCGGTGGCCAGTTTTTCCACCTTCATTAGTGACATTTTGCAGACACTTTTATAGAGAAAAACTAAAAACCATCTCCTATATATCTGGGTAGTTGTTGGTTAAGGGCCTTGCTCAAGGCCCAGCAGCATCAGCTTCCTTACCACCTTTCTTCCAGGTGTATTCACTTCTTTTACTCTCCTCTATGCAGTAATTCTGAGATCGACTCCAGATAAACAATAAGCAGTTCCTGGAAATGAAAGGATTAGAATGAGACCTGCATATGTTAACAATAACGCTTTTATAGAGATTCCAGATTCTGCCCTTACCACATTGTCTTTAAGTAAAACAAGCTTATTCTCGAAATGTGGAAAGCAGTAGACAGAGCTTCTTAGTTCTTTGTGTTCGGATAATTGATCAGGAACAGAATTTCGAACCGAGTACAAAAGAATTCCACTGCTATTTTAATCACTCACCAAAGAACATGTTGTTCCTCACCATCCCTGTGCTCAATATGCAATTCCAAGACTATTAAAACTAATGCGTGCCTCCACAATGCGAGGTCACATCGCATACAGGGAGTGTTTGTGTAAACGGTTAAGGAGAACTAACTGCGCTGCCGATTCGTATTCCTCACACCTCTTTTTCATCCATCCGAACATAATAATGCGATTTCAGCCAAACTCAGCAATTTGGAAAGAATCTGCTTTGAAGTGGGATGTTTTGCGATTCGTTTGCAACCCTTCCAGCATTTTTTTTTTTTTTTTTTTTGAGCCTATTTACATGCATATCTACAACTCTCACTCTTTCTCCCCATACCGAGGAATGCTGGTATATAAGGCGGCTATTGAACGTAAACAAAAGCTCTGGTTAATTAGCAGCTTTGGCTGTTAAAGAACCACAAGAAAACAACCCAAGCATGCGCACACACACACACACACACACACACACACACACACACACACACACACACACACACACACACACACACAAAAAAGACTCGCCCCCACAGTCCTGTCTCTTTGTCTCTTTTGATTTGTTTTGGCAAATAGTGAAGTTTTTACTTACTCAAACGCAACCTAAACTGCAATCAAAAGACATTTAGAAGATGGAATGGAGTATGCAGACACACACACACACACACACACACACACACACACACACACATACACACACACACACACACACGTACACACACACGTACACACAAAGCATCAGACTTTTTTTTCGTTTGTGTAGACTATATGTGCCTAAATTTTTGCTGAGAAAAGTGTATAATTGTCAAAGCTTTTTCAAAAATATATTAATGTACAGCGCTTTAAGCAATTCAGCGAAATAGCGAAAAAATCTAATGAAAGTGATTGTTAAAAAATAGAAACAAGATTTTAAGGCATTTAAATGAAACACAACATATCTTTGTTGAACTGGAATGTATTAATTTATTTGCCAGAATTTTTTTATACAAAGGTTGAATCAATAACTAGTGAGATACTGGTTAAGTGCCATAACCTCTGCTCCACATAAATCTGACGGCTCATGGGGTTACGAGCAGTGGTAACTGGTAATCAAAAGATGGTGAATTAAAATCTGAAGTACAAATAGCTTTTTACTGGATTTTGTTCTATAAAGAAAATAATTGTGAAGTTGTGGTGTTACCTGAACCCTTTTGTATGATAGCATTTGCATTTTTTATATAACATGGTGTCAGAAGTTTAGTTAACTACAGTATTTACTTACGATACCACTGTAAACTGTTGGGAGAGAGTGTGAGCATGTCTCTGTTGCAGAGAGGAAACGTAGATTAAAGATTAGTTAAAGAACTCAGATGAGAAGATATGTGTGAACAAGATGAAGAAAAGAGGACAATGGATGAAGCAGCAGGATGCCCCAGGCAAGTTTGATTTCAGCTATATGAGTAAATGGCCTAAATGGATGCAACGCTTTAAACGTTATAGATTTATATAGATTTGAGCGTTATACATTTAGTATATCGTCAGCTTTATAACCAATCGTGTACTTCGCAGAACATTGTGAGTTTGGATCCTTAAGAGATTAATTGAATACAGTATACAGGTTGCAAGACTGTCTGAAAGTTTGCAGCATGATCCTGAGCTCTGGAACCCTGAAACAAGCCATGATTAAAGCGAGGCAAAGCGGGGATGTGAAGAGAAAGCAGCCCATTCTGTGTGTTAGTTCAATTGAGGTGCAAATAGCAGGGAATGTTCATGCATTAAGCTCAAAACCATAACTGTCACAAAAGCATGTACAATTGTTAAAACATAAGGGATCTGGCAAAGTGGATAAAGAAAGTTAATTCATGGGGTGTGGCAAATGTTTAAACATGAAAAAAAACAAATTGTTTCATGTCCTCTAAATGAAGCAGAATGTCATAAATGCCACAAAAAAGGACATTTAGCTAAACTATGCTGGTCAGCTGGAACTGTTAATGACATTACTCACGAGCAAGAAACAAAGAACATAAAAGACTGTGCTTTCCAACAAGAAGTCAGTTCAGTAGAGACAAGCGAGTGGATTGACCTTGTCAGACTAAAACTTTCTTTCAGCTTCTCCCATTAGGGGTCGCCACAGCGGATCCTCCACACGTTTGATTTGGCACATGTTTTATGATGGATGCCTTTCCTAACGCAACCCTCCCCAATTTATCCGGGCTTGGGACCGGCACTGAGAGTGGTTGGGGATGGTTCCCTGACCAGGGATCGAACCCGGGTCGCAGCGGTGGGAGCGCTGCATCTTAACCACTAGACCACCATGGGATTGACTGGGGATTGATTGGGATTGATTGAGAGAAACAAATCTTGCCAGCAGTCGATCACACCCTAGCCAAATTAGCAGGGGCTAAAGTGTTTACAAAGCTCAACACCACATCAGGGTTTTGGAAAATACCCTTGACAAAGAAAAGTTAGCTCTTGACCAGTTTTATCACATGATTCGGTCAGTGCGCCTTTAGCTGTTTGCCATTTGGAATTTCCCAACACCTGACCCAGGCAAGGTGAGAGCTATATAGGAGATGCCTGAGCCCAGCTGTGTAGAAAAGGTAATGAGGTTAATGCACATGGCAAACTATTTAGGGAAATTTGTGCCACATCTGGCTTCATTCACATGTCCATTGAAGGAAAATAAATGAATGATTTTGGGACAAATCTCAGCAAAAAGCTTTCCAGGAGCTAAAGCAAAGAGCTCGGTTCAACTCCAGTACTCGATACTCCCCGACATATGAGACTAGACTGTCAGCAGAGGCTTTATCATTTGGGGTAGGAGGAGTGCTAACCCCCAAAAAATTGAGAATGGACTATGGAATCCTGTGGTCTACATTTCCAAAGGGTTGTCCGAAGCAGAAAACCACTATGCTCAAATAGAAGAGAAAGCATTAGCAGTGACAATGGCCTGTCTTCTTATCTGTTGCGGTTAAAGTTCACACTTGTGACTAATCATAACCACCAAATGCCAATCATGCACCAAAGCACTTGACCAGCTCCCTCAAAGTGTTTTAAGATTTTGTTTAAGCCTGATGCGCTTTGAATATGACATAATCCATGTGCCCGGAAAACAGCTGATCACAGCGGATGTGCTATCAAGAGCACCGGTTAAGAGCATACCCTCAGAAGAGGAGTTGGAGCAGGAGACAGAACTAAAAGTGTTTTTGATTCTGTGGTGCAGAGCTTGCCAGCTACAGAAACAAGGCTGAAGAATATAGCAGGAAAACAAAAAGCTGACTCAGTTTGTGAGAAGATCTGCCAGTACTGTCAGTCTGGCTGGCCAGAAAAAGGTCACTTGCAAAACTATCTGTGGCCATATTGGCAAGAGCATGGAATCTTCATAGCTGGGGCTCTCCTTTTGAGAGGACAAAGAATTGTCATACCTAGTTCCATGAGGCAAGAGATTCTTCCTGAGGGGCACCAAGGCATTGTAAAATGCAGGTCCAGAGCTCTTCAGTGGGTGTGGTGGCTAGGTATATCAGTACATATCAGCCAGCTCATGGAACAATGTAGTGGTTGTACTCAACACAGGAATGCATGAAGTGAGCCCTTGTTGCCAACCCCCATACAAGTAAGACCATAGCAACGCATCAATACTAAAAAAAAAAAAAAATTATCTCCTTGTTGCTAACTATTTTTTCCAGTACACTGAGGTGGCAAGATATAAAGTATCTACCTCGGACACAGTCATATCTGCAATGAAGGAGGTGTTCAGTTGACAGTAGTGTCAGACAGTGAGCCCCAATATAGTTCTAATCTCTTTAGAGACATAGTGTGCAGTGGGTGCTGTTAAAGGTCTTTGGAAAGGAGGCGGAGATAAAGAAAGAGCACTCCTGACATATTGTTCCACACTACTAGGAAATGGTTATTCACCAGCATAGCTCTCATGGGAGGACAACTTCGCATTGTATACCCCAGCTCACAAAAAAGTTGTCTCCATGTTGGCCTGGAATAAGAGAGAAACAAGAGGGAAAGAGTAACAGCAGTAGCACTCTAACAGAGGTCACAGGGCACAATCCTATTCAGCTTTCCAGCCATGGCAAAATGTATGCCATTGGAGAAAATACAGGGATCTGCTGTGTCGCAGTCATCAATTCCGAGACCTTAAGTGATTGAAACAAAGGATGGAGTGATTAGGAGAAACCAAGCTCATCTCTGTCCTATTTTCCAGTCAGATAAAGTTCCATTATTGAATACAGAGATTGAGAGTAATACCTACCAATACCTGACCCCAGTGCCAAACAAACATTTATATGTGACTCGGTCGGGAAGGGTGTCACAGCCACCCTAGAGGATAGACGTGAACATTTTTCTGTAAAGGAACTAATTAGTGAAGTTTTGGTGAGCAATTTTGTATGTTGAACAGAACTAGAAGTAACATGTTAAGTTGTGTTAGTCCCCATGTCCTGCCTTGTGCTTATTTTTATATATAACATATTTTATACTGTGGGAATTCATGTTCATTCAGCTGCAGAAGTTTCAGTGAGGTCAAGCAATGATTTTGGGTCAGAAGGCCTGGGGTGCAGTCAGCAATACTCTGTAAGTGTTCAGGGGGTCAGGGCTCCTAACCATGTCTTCATGAAGCTTGCTTTAAGCACAAGGTGTCAAAATGGCAGAACAGTTTGAAGGAATATATATTATTAATACTAGCGCATACAAAGAAATTCTAGAAAATGTCCACAAATCCCTTGTATGTGTGGAAATAATCTTGAAGAAAACCAAATATAACTGCAATATTCCGGTAGCTGTAATGGGAAACATAAATTGATTCTAAAACTGAAAATCAATATGCAAACTATTAAACATGGAAAACCAATACATGCAGTTAAATGATATTGGAATATAACCCAAAACACACTAATTTGGTGTCAACATGTCAAGAGTGATTTTCACACTTCTTGTGTATGGTACAATTTAATATATATAAAAAAAAATACCAGTTGTAAAATTGTCTGCTGCACACTAGTCATAATTGAGTGCTTACATTGTTTTTTTTTTTTTAATTTTATTTCAAAGTGTTTTTATTGTTTTAAATGTACATAACACAAACCGACATACATTCTCTTGTCATACAAGGCATCCCCATCCACAAACCTCATACTTTATACATTATCTCACATATCCCCTTTCGTCGCAGATTGGCATCCAAGGTTCGCACAAATATTGAGAATGCACACAGAACACCCAAAAAAAACAAAAAAAAAACAAATAACAAACAAACAAACAAAAAAATTCCAAAAAAAAAAAAAAAATTTAAAAAAAAAAAAAAAAAGGGGGGGGGGAAAAGGGGAGAGGACAACACACCACAACATACCTTTTATTTTCTTTTAATCTAAAGAATTAGCATCAAATGCAGTTTCGTAATAATCCAAGAAAGGTGGCCATACATTCTGAAACCTTTCTGCTGAGTTTTGGACTATAGTTCTTAACTTTTCAAGCTGGAGGAAGGACAAAGTTTCGCACACCCAACGTGAGTGTTTTGGTGGTGAGGAAGATTTCCAATTTGTAATAATTAGTCGACAAGCTAACAGTGTAGAAAATGCTATTAATTGAGAATGGCCTCTTGATCCCCCAAATTAACCGTGTACCACCCCAAATATTGCAATTATAGGATCTGGATCCATATTCTTTTTACAGATGTAGGTGAATGTATTAAATATCGCAGACCAGAACGTGCCTATGCTTGGGCATGACCAAAACATGTGAGCCAGAGAGGCGGGGGCTTGGTGACAGCGCGTACAGTTGGGATCCACATTAGTATATATTTTGGCCAATTTGGTCCTAGAGAGATGCAGGCGATTAAATACTTTGAATTGTATCAACCTGTGCCTAACACAGATAGACGATGTGTATATTTCATGTATAGCTCTTTGCCAAATTTCATCTGTCAATTCTGCAATTCTACATTGTTTTTTTGTACTTAGTGAAATAACTAAATTTACATTTGCAGCATTTGGCAGACCCCCTTATACAAAGCGACTTACATTTCTCTCATTTGTTCAACTGGGCAGTTAAGAATTAATGGCCTTGCCCGGAAGTGGCAGCTTGTTGGTGCTCGGATTTAAACTCATGAAATTCTGATCAGAAGTCCAACATTTGAACCACTGAGCTACCACCTCCCCCATAGGTAAAATTACCTTCTACACCTAATCAAAGCTAATCAACATTTACAGCATTTGGCTGACACCCTTTTCCAGAGCAACTTCCAAACATGTAATTATCTCATCTGAACACTGAGCAGTTGAAGGTTAAAATGAGATGGATGCAAAAGAAAAGGAAAGATATGAGAATGATAACTACGGTATATTGTAAAATATTTTACAACGTCAAATTAATAGATTAACCTAAATCGCCCTGGAATTAGCCATTAGGAATCACAGCGTCATCACAGGTATTGTCTGTAGTGCGGACTGTCTTGGATGTGACACTGTAATCACTGACCTTTTTTTTTTTACACACATTGGCTTGTCCACACTTCTGCTTATCCCTTAATGGACTGAGGAAAAGCATCAATGTGGGTGTGGCGAGGTCAAGTGTTGTGTGTGCCTGTGACTCAGACAAATTGAGATGAAAAGAAAGGGATACTGGCGAGGACAGCATGCTTCATTAGGTCTTTTTGTGGGGGTGTTCATTAAAAACCGAGCAAGGCCACATTCCAAGAGACTTTATTAACCAAACTCCCCCTCCCATAGACCGGCAGCTTTTAACCAGCATGCTGAGAGTTCACCGGCCCCTCCTGATCCCAACAAACCAACCCTGCCCTATTTAGTCCTCTTCCCTCTAGACAATAGACACAATCTGTTGGTAAGGCTTCATTTCCCAAGCTCCACTGAAGGGCACAGGTGGAGAAGGAGGGGGAACGCAATCTATCTACTTCCAGTCTCCATGGATACTTTCACCACTGTGGATGGGGGCAGATAGTAGGTGGCTGCCTCGCTAGTGTTTAAGTGCTTTCCACATGGCAGAGGTGAAGCAAAAGAGTCCCACTAATGACTGCAGTACCCCAGACTGGTCGCACATTAAGGACATTTTCCACAGTTGCAGGGAATCGCTATTAAACACCATATAATAAAGTACAAAAAAAAAAGGTGTAATCTGAAACAGCAAACACAGAAAGGATTTGAATCTGCCATTTCATTTAACATATCAATTTATTGCCCAGTTAATTAACTGTATTAATCTGATATAAAGACCTCCCCAGTGCTTTTCATTAATACATTGCTGTATACAGTACATTATTGCTGTGAGCCTTTGTGCTTCATTTTCATTAGGTCAACTCTAATCACTGGCCTTTCGCTGCATGACATTCAAATAATGAAAAAAGAAACGAAATACAATAGTAATCAATTTAATTAAAAGTGGATTCCAACACAACGCTACTTTTGAATTCTTAATGCTGATTGGTCAGAAGGAGTTGATTTAAATTTGAACAGGTTTTCCTGGATGCTTTTATTCTAGAAATTGATTTTCTTGACTAACTTAAAGTCCAAATTAAAGAATTTAAAATATTAGGTAACCTTTTAATTTGATATCAAGATTAGATATACATTTACATTTAGGAAGGAGTCTTCAGGTGTCAGTGCAGAATAATAACAATAATATAGGAATTAAATAGAATTTACAATAGAGAAAAAATATAACTCTGTAATTTAGGATTTTACCTAATAAAGTGATCTACATCAGATTCATTATCCTGTCCAAGTCCAAGTCAGTGAAACCATGTCTTTAGTCAGGGGTTACATATGCTAATAAAGCCTCGAAAGGGCTGAAGATGGAGGCTAATCAGCACATGATGCGTTTCTTTAAAATATATGAGTTTAAAAACTTAGTTTACATATCAACCTTTTAACAGAAACTAATTATTTTTTGGCAAAAAGAAACATTGCTGATAGTCTGAAAAACTGGAATGCCATTTCTCTTTTAATTTAATTTACCTCAGAGTATTTCTTACACCATTTTTGAGATGATTCATTGAAGAAGCCTGTGAGTTTTGAAAGCAGCTACAACATGTGTCAGGTTCAGTTTTATTTATTAATTTTCTAAACACCTGGTGTTCGAGTTCCTTTTATGATTTGATAATGTGGTTGTCTCATGATCTAACACTCAAAAATTAGCTCACTTTTACCTTTTCTTACAACTTGAAGCTACATCTGAATTAGAAAAATGTGTACACCTAATGCTAGCTGGGAAACAGACACTGATTGCCATGGTGATAACAAGAGGATGTACCTGAACTGAACAGAGGATGTTGAAGATCTCATTGAAGAAGTAGTTTATTATAGCATAGCTGAAACAAAAAAAAATAATAAATCAAGTACTTCAGGTTGAGCGGAGTCAGAAAAAACACAGGACAATTGTTTCTCAAACATTTTATACAGTTTTCTTTCAGCTTGGATTGTAAAAGAAGTTTCGCTATATATGCAAATTAAGGATAAGAATGGAAACCCTCTCCGTTCTTTTCCATTCCCATATGATTGATACTCAAATGGTCAGGAGATACTTTTGTTAAGCTAGATATATTCCTAAATGCTAACATTCAAGTTTGAGTAATTTAAATTTTTTTTTATTTTTTTGCTTAGAGATGGTCCACTATTTCTAGCTTCTGCGCCCATTAGAAACTATTAAAGGAACTCAGGAGATTGTTCTCTACCTATTAATTAACTGCCTCTATGATAATTAAGCCATTTTGGAAATAAGCTTCTTCTATTGCATTGTATGTATCATCAACTGTACCAAATGGCTAAATCCTGAAAACATACAGTTTTGTCAAATACTATTCAATTCAACTGAATTTGATTTCTATAGTGCTTTTAACAATAGACATTGTCTCAAATTAACTTTCCAGAATGTAATAATTATCAAATAAAGTTTTATTTATTTCAATGTATGTGTCTTAGTCCCTGATGAGCAACTGTGGGAAGGAAAAACTTGAGGAATAAGGAAGAAAAAATTGAGAGGAACCAGACTCAAAAGAGATCCCATCCTCATTTGGGTGATATCAAAATTGAGATCATAAATCATAAAAACATTACATAGAGTGAGAATATCATGAACACTGGATTGTGTGATTATTCTTTCCAGATTTATAAAGTCAGTTGGAACCAGGAGCCCATGATCAACTTATAAATTAGCTTAACATCTGAGATCATTAGAGATTCAACCTCAGTTTCTCCATGCCTGAGCCTATCCATGTTCAATGACAGAGAAAAAGAATACGTAGAAGGTTATTTAAGTATTGATTAAAAGGTTGTTTATCCTCAAAATAAAATGTAGAAAATCTTGATGAAATGGGATCTAACTGGAGCTGGTACATCTATAGATGGCTCGGGATTTTCGCTAGGTTGGCCCCTTCTTTTTAAAGGTCTAAAAATCTTGATGAGGTGGCACACAACTGGATCTGGTCCAATTTCTGGATGCCTCAGGGTGGGTAGAAAAGCTATGCTACTATCACAACACCTATCTTGCTAATTTGGCACAATAATATTAGCATAATTTTGAATGACCAATTTTTCTGTGTGAAGGAACAAGTACCTCAAAGCTGAAACCATATAATTATATTGTTGTGTCAGTATTATTTTCATTTTTTACTTTCTGAATTTCGAAAAACCTTTGTTTTTGCCACCTCTGTGTTGTGACTGCAAAAACCATGAAGATTAAATGTTCCGTTTGACTTTGTGATACACTGTTGGGGGCCTAATTTTCCATCCTTGCTCTGGTGGGAAACAACAAATCATGTGGTTTGCTCCCTAAAGTGTAGTATTGTAATATAAATATACTGTAACACATTGTATGTGTTTGCTAGCATAGTTTAAAATAATGAGGTCTGAAGGTTTTTACTGACCTAGGGGAGAGTAACAGTGTTCAGCTGAATCCATGTCTGAACAGAATGGAAGGACAGTGACCAGTTCACACCTTGCCAGATGCTAAGGGTACCATTGGTGTCAAGCATACCGGGCTAGGTAATAATTAAAACATGAACACATGCTGGTGTAGAAAAATCTAATAGCAGGATGGTCAGATTTGGTCCCAATATCAAGCAGAGTTACTGATACCAGCCTGAAGTTGACTAATGTCCCATAATAGCACATACTGTGGTGTTTTATTCCTCTTACACCACAGCAATGTTCTGTTTATGAACATATGTTCAATGTATTGCCAAATGGAATACTTTCATCCATTTATAGTTGCTTTTTACTGGTAAACCTGAACCAAACAAGTAAGAACCATGTCATAAAATTATTTTATGTCCTGATAACCTATGGAAAACTTGGAAAACTTATTGAGCAATTCAAAGTAGAAAAATGATGTGGGTTTTTTTTTTTTTTTTTACCTTTCTTCTTTTTTTTTGCACTACAATGTTCACTGTTGGTGAAAGGGCCATGCATTAAAAGTCAGAATGCACTTATGTATGATTAGCTGCCTGTGGGAAGCAAATCTACTATTTTTACCACATTAAATTGCATAGAATCATATTTGTTCCATTGCATCGTATTGCATTAAAACAATCTGTGTTAAATCAAAATCGGAATCGAAATCGGAGCACACTGCATCAGAATAGAGGTGAATTTATCAGGGCTGTTAAAATTAAAACGCGTAAGTAACACATTAATGCAAATTTATTTTTGCTACGATTTTAGGATTTTAATGACATGCAATTAATGCATTAATGCATTTTTGTTTGACAATTTTTATTAAGAATAATAATATATAAAAGAGGTGAAATCAAAATCTTTCACTTAACACACATGTATTGACAATGTTCTTTCTTTACTCTTTACTATATATATATATATATATTACCTACATACCAAGTCAGTTGCACATTATTCTTCTACGCTATACCACAGGGCCTACATCCTTTTTTAAAAATGCAACAGATACAAATTTTGTGATACAAATACACAAGCACCAGGTGGTAACTGATGTGTGTGTAGGTTTTGTTGAAAAGCCAACTATAATAAATGTGTACCACTATATGTGCTGGTAATATTTTAATTTTTTGCTACTCTTGCCTAAATATTCGCTGTGTATAGGTAGTTTATATTAAATTAAAACCCTCCAATCATTATTGGGCCTTGATGACACCCTTCTCTCTCACTGGCCAGCTCTCAAAGGTGTTTTTTGGGAAGCAATATCTTCCAGTGAACATAAATTTACTCTTTCTATTACGGATAGACCATGGCCTTCATGTGGAAAATCTTTGTTCAAGACCACACTGACCTGGCACCACCACTGATGGAAAAGAGTACTTTTACCTTCACTACAAAAATGTCTTATACAACTAAATCCCGCAAGCCCACAATGCAGTCAACATTTTCTTATTTGCTTGTACAAAAGCCCTTGCGTTATGGTAATAATATATATATATTTTCAATTATATAAATATAATTAAAACAAATATTTTTTTCTATTATTTAGAAGACTAACAGACTTTTCATAGTTTCTATATAATGGTAAAATATGAAATCTCTCAGTCCAATGATTTGCCCTTGAGAGGACAGATATAACTCTCAGGTCAAAATCTTTGAGAGAGTGCTGCCTAATAAGGTGGCAATAGATCACATTTTTCACTTTGACAATCATAAAATCACAGTTGCTATGAAAACTTTGTAAATAAAGTCATCCCTAAGCAAACTTCTACAAACCTGATCTATAATATGCTAAAGTAATTAAGAGGCATTATGTGAATAAAAATGTTATCAAGCGGAACTTCATCTTGCTTAATTTGTCAATTTATGCAGATGGAAATGTGTTGACTAGCGAGGAGATTGTGTTGAGAAGGTGGAGTGAATATTTTAAACAGCAGATGAATGAGGAAATGAGAGAGAGAAGGTTTGGATGATGTGGAGATGGTGAAGCAGGAAGTGGATAGGATTAGTAAATAGGATGTGAGAGCAGTGATTAAGAGGATGAAAAGTGGAAAGTTGGTAGGACCAGATGACATACTGGTAGAAGCATGGAGAAGTTCAGGAGAGATGACAGTGCAGTTTTTAACAAGATTGTTTAAGATTTTGGAAGCTAAGAGAATGCCTGAGGAATGGAGAAGGAGTGTTCCCTGGTACCAGTCTTTAAGAATAGGGGAGATGTGCAGACAATAAGGGGGAGAAGCACTATAAACGCAATATTTGCTTTGAGAATGTTAATAGAGAAGTATAGAGAAGGTCAGCAGGAGTTGCATTGTGTGTTTGTGGATTTAGAGAAAGCGTATGACAGGGTGCCGAGAGAGGAGTTGTGGTATTGAATGAGGAAGTCTGGTTTGTCAGAGAAGTATATGAGGGTGGTGCAGGACATGTACTGTATGAGGACAGGATGACAGCAGTGAAGTGTGCGTTAGGAACTACAGACTGGTTCAAGGTGGATGTTGATATATATATATATATATATAATATGTATCGATTGAAATAAGTATTTGATTCCGTACGAAATTACCAAGAATTCTGACAATCCAACCTTGAGCCGGTCTACAAACTTAACCCTGACGTTCTTTGATGTCTTTCGTCTTTCCCATGGTGGTGGAGAGGTTTGAATGAAAGAGGTTAATTGACTGGTGTCTTTTATTACCATAACGAGTTGATATTAGGAGTACTTTTTAAAAGGACAGGACTATTTTGGGTATGTGGGAGTCAGAATTGTTGCTAATTTGGTCTGGGATCAAATATTTGTTTCACCCGATCAAATACAAATTGATTTAATTAATGTAATTGTAAAGTTTTTTATTATATTTTATTATTTTTTTGCTGTTAAAATAAACCTACCATACAAATTATAGACTGTTTCTTTCTTTTTAAGGGGGTAAACTCACTAAATCAGCAGGGGGATAAAATAATTATTCCCCCACTGTAGGTTAAATAAAAAGATTCAAGAGCTATATACTATAGAACTGGGAGGTTTTTGGCTTTAATTAGATCCTTCACTAAAGTCCATTGACTAGATATTACTGCAGTTATGTGAAGAACAAACAATTTGGACTAGAAGAGTCGAGAGGTAAATGACTCAATTCTGTTTTCTTTACATAACCTACAGAGATGTTGTGATATATTGCTAATGCGTGTCCAATAGAAAATGAACGAATCACTTTGGGACTACTTTTTCTTCTGCGACACAAATAAAAGTCTTTTTCAAAATGCACAAATCCTTCATGAATGACCCAACACTTCCAGGCTCTTCAGACTTGGCTCCTAAGTCATAAAGAACCTGGAAGAATCTCTGTAAAGTGATGAAAGGATGATAAGGGTCTGAGTCAGTTTTGGCTAGCGTGGATGATCTATTGACAACCTCAACCAGCTGCTCAAGCTGCTGTAAGCCACTGGTGCCCTGAGTATGGCAAGAAACACAATCAGCAATGTGTTGACTTGGCATTGGTGCAGAGCTCCACCAGCACCTTGCAATCCCTCATTAGCTGGATCTGATACAAGCTGATCAACAGCTTTGTCACTGTATAGGCCATTAAGTCTTAAAGTGGGCTCTGGGGATTTAGAATCATTACCAGTCTATGATTTTTTCAACATTCTTATTGTCTTGAAAATCTACCCATATCATATATATTAGTTTGTTTTGATATATTCTATGGCCCATTTTAAGGAACTAAACTCCTCTACAGTACAAATTAGTGTAGACATTTATTTATAATATTTAAAGCATCTACAACTAACAAGAACATACAAATAATTGCTGGATTCTATTAATAATCTTTTCTAGTCTTTGCTGAATGGGACCCATTAAATTTATTTTTCAGTTAAAGGAATCTCTGGCTCTTAAATATTTGAGAATCCCTTAGGGGCAATAGAGGTTTGCACCAAGATCCAAAATAATTAAATTAAATAAAAATTCAAAAACAAGTGTCAGATTTTTGCTTTCTTGTGGGAAAAAAGGCAAGCTGTATTCGGTAAAATCAGTGCATATATATTTACTGCTTTAAATATTTTAGTAAAAAACTTCTAAAGGTGCGATGTCTTTTAAATAGACTAACTTAATAAATAGAAGTAAGGTAGACAGAAAATATTGTCAGGTACAAACAATAAGGATGTAGAATTAGTCGAACATGCTTTTGAAGCTGGAAGGTAATGATTCGTTTAAAGATCTTCAAGCCTGGAGGATCAACATTCTTTAAAAATGGAAAAAAGCTACAGCAAATATTTGACAATGAGTCCTGTCAATTTGGTACGTGGCAATGGAAAGTTCTTCACGATACATCCCTGGCACGTGCCCCATGCAAGACTTCACTATGTGCACACAAACTAATGATAAGGAATTTAGCCAAAACAAGCAGCGATTTCGAAAAGAGTTGCAGGATTGCCAGAAAGCAGCATGAACAACATTGACACTGAAACCAATAAGTAATTAAATAAACTGCCATTATGTTTAATACAAAAAGCTTGTGTGCTAAGAAAGAAATAAAAAAACATAGAGATGTACATTCATATCCATTGAGTATGAATAAAGTAGAATAATTTGGCAGCTGATGATGTTTGGAGAAAGAATGGCTGTGTGTAGGATGCTAAGCACCACACCCACGGTAAAGCACAGAAATAGGGAGATCATGATATGCGACTGCTTCTCTGCAATTGGGAATGAGCCATCATCGAAAGAAATATGAATGGAGTGATGTACCAGGACATAATAGAGGAGATATCAACCTCATAATCATCCAAGAAAGCAATCAAGGGATGAAGACTGACATTTCAACAAGAAAACAATCCTGAATTTTTATCCATGATAACTCGAGAAGGCCTTGCGTGGTGTAGCTGATCTCTTGACTTGAATCCTATTTGGAAATTTAGGGAGGATATTGAGATTGTCAGTGCAGAAAATGGACCCTTATAACCAAAGGCAACTTAAGCTGAGTTGCTGAGAGGGAATGTAAAAATCTACTACTACAAAAAACCTGACTTTATCTGTGCTGTAATTACTAACCGTACAAAGTAAAAAGAAGAAAGAAAGGGTCTGAATATTTATTTCACATAATTGTAGCAATTATTTTCATTTTTATGATAAACTTAAAATCAGCATATGGTGGTCTCAATTTCAAATACACTCACCGGCCAGAAACTGCTGATCTACTGGGATCTTACTGGGATTTTTATGCACAACCATCTCTAGGGTTTACAGAAAATGGTCAAAAAAAGAGAAAATATCCAGTGAGCAGCAGTTCTGTGGGTGAATGGCCAGACTGGTTCGAGTTGATAGAAAGGCAACAGTAACTCAAATAACCACTCCTTACAACCGATGTATGCAGATGAGCATCTCTGAACGCACAACACGTCAAACCTTGAGGCGGATGGGCTACAGCAGCAGAAGACCACACCGGGTGCCACTCCTGACAGCTAAGAGCAGGAAACTGAGGCTACAATTCGCACAAGCGCACCAAAATTAGACAATAAAAGATTGGAAAAACGTTGCCTGGTCTGATGAGTCTTGATATCTGCTGCGACATTCGGAAGGTAGGGTCAGAATTTGGCGTCAACAACATGAAAGCATGGATCCATCCTGCCTTGTATCAACGGTTCAGGCTTGTGGTGGTGGTGTAATGGTGTGGGGGATATTTTCTTGGCACACTTTGGGACCATTAGTACCAATTGAGCATCATGTCAACGTCACAGCCTACCTGAGTATTGTTGCTGACCATGTCTATCCCTTTACAACCACAGTGTACCCATCTTCTGATGGTTACTTCCAGCAGGATAACGCAGCATGTCATAAAGCGCGAATCATCTCAGACTGGTTTTTGAACATGACAATGAGTTCACTGTATTTAAATGGCTTCCTCTGTCACCAGATCTCAATCCAATAGAGCACCTTTCGGATGTGGTGGAACGGGAGATTCACATCATGGATGTGCAGCCCACAAATCTGCAGCAACTGCGTGATGCTTTCATGTCAATATAGATCAAAATCTCTGAGGAATGTTTCCAGTACCTTGTTGAATCTATGCCACGAAGGATTAAGGCAATTCTGAAGGCAAAAGGGGGTCCAACCCGATACTAGTACCTAATAAAGTGGCCGATGAGTGTATATGTAATAGGGATGACACGATTCACTGATTCACATCAGTGCACTGTCATTAAAGGTAATGATGTGATACATTGATTTGAAAAATGTTGATTAAATAGAAGTTGCTATTTGTATCACAATGCATTGTTTTTGTGTTGTATCGTTGACTATGAATTTGATATATAAGCATTTAATTGGGCATTTTTATGTGTGTGTGTGTGTGTGTGTGTGTGTGTGTGTGTGTGTGTGTGTGAGGTGAGGTGGAAGCGTTTCTCAAACTATGTGTAGGAATGTTTTGCAGGTGTCTGCCAAGAGTGTGGGTGTATCATCAGTAACAAGCTGTCCACACTGAAGCAGTAAATAAGAGTATAGGACACACAAGGCCGGCCATGATGCTTATCTACCTCGGCCACCTATTTCAATATGACCCCCCCCCCACCCCCTCCCTTCCTCCATCGTTCTTTTTATTCATCCCCCGCTTGCTGTCCTTCTATCAGAGCTTCATGGTGATAGATGGGACAGAGGAAGAGCTGAGTGCGGCGCTAAAGTTTGTGGCCCATGCAGCCAGCATTGCTGCGCATTAAAAAAAAATACAGACAGAGTGAGGGAGAGGGAGATGGAGAGAGCAATCGGCCGCAATTGGATGAAAGAGAGAAAGCGAGTGTGTCAGCATTTTCCTTCCCAGTCCGTTTCACTCAGCTCGATTGAGTCTTTCTTATTATCTGACCCCGCTCCCTTTCTACACTGACCTGTTAATATTTTACCACCCACACACACACACACACACACACACACACACACACACAAACAGGCATGCGCCTTGCTCGTTTTCTTTCACACACACACACACACACACACACACACACACACACACACACACACATACACAAACTCTTACCCAGCCTTCCTTTGTCAAACATAACATCAGCGTACATAATTGCTGACGCTGTCTCGAAGTCAATCTCCCAGTACACTGTGAGCTTCAAAAGCTATACATCATGAGTAATATCCACATTCAGGCAAATGAAACTGCTTTTGGCAGCCAAAACATAAAATGTGTCTGAAATGTACTTTATGGTTTGTGTTAATATATTTCTCAAGGCTAACAGTGGGTTTAAAGAAACAGAAGGGGAAAGGAAACGAGTAAGGAGGAAAGAACATCACTTTTGGTTTTGCTCTAGAGGCTGAACATTGCATAGAAGCTGAACACACATGAATAATGAAACATGTTGCCAATACACCCAATTTCCATCGACAGGTAATAGATGGGCTGTTTCCCAAACTGCTACACTCCAGCATTTTCTGCTATGAATTTCCTATTTATCAGCTCAAGCCTGGTCCGGCATTGCCCGACCACACCTCCTGATCATTGCTTATAATTCTGTTTAGTGTTTTGGCTGCATTCGGCTGTTTTTTTTCCCCTTATCACAAACTTATTTATTCTCTATGTTTTCAAAAGTATGTGGACACCTTTTTATAACATTCCAAGAAAACACATTTCAATGATTAAGAAGAAGAACACATAATACACCAAACAGAAACAACTTAATCGCCACCGATCAGGGATAACATTATGACCACCTGCCTAATATTGTGATGGTCCTCCTTTTGCTGCCAAAACAGTCCTGACCAGTCGAGCATTAACAGCATTAACTTCCCCAGCAATTTGAGCTACAGTTGCTCACCTGTTGGATCGGACCACACCTTCGCTCCCCACATGCATCAATGAGTCTTGGCTGTCCAACACTGTTCCTTCCTTGGACCACTTTAAATAAATACTGACCACTCGAGACCGAGAACATCCAACAAGAGCTGCAGTTTTGCGGATGCTTTGACACAATTGTCTAGCCATCATAATTTCTCTCTTGTAAAACTTGCTTACGCTTGCCCATTTTTCCTGCTTCAAACACATCAACTTTGAGGAAAATATGTTCCCTTGCTGCTTAATATATCAGACCCAAATTGCAGGTGCTAGATGAAAAGATAATCAGTGTTGTTCACGTCACCTCTCATAATGTTAAAAGGTGCCTGATCGGTGTGTTTATCTTCTATAATCAACTTAAATATTCATACCCGGGACTTTAGTAAGTGTTATATATTAAGTGGAACGTGTTAGCTCAGTAGCTGAGATGTCCAATGATCTAATTCCAACACTAGAAATCTATCAAATCAGTATCTATCAAGGGAAGAACAGTGGTAAACCAGCGACAGGGTCATGGGCAGATGAGGCTCACAGGGGAGGAAAGGCTAGCCCATGTGGTCCAATCCAACAGACACTACAACAGATGCAGCTACTGTAGCAAATTGCTGAAGAGGGTAATGCTGTTCATGCTTAATGTTTTGGCAGCAAAAAGGGGACCAACACAATATTAGGCAGGAGCTGCCACAAGCTGCCACTGCTGAGTCCATGAGGAACCCCTTAACCTTCAACTGCTCAGCCGTATGTTGTTTTGGATAAGTGCGTCTGACAAATTCTATAAATGTAAATGAATATATAACGTAATTGGTATAACATGAAAGAAAAATTGGTGTACAGTGGGTATTGTCACCAACATATTACTCGGCAGGTCAGCTCTGGTGATTTAGTTGTTCCTTTTGCACAGTCAAATTGTATGAGGAGCACTGTACTATTTAGATCCTCGGTAGCTTGGAATCAACTGTCAATGTGTATAAGGCAAATAAGTAACAGATATTATTTTAAAAAGATGGTGAAAAAATTTAAGATTTGTAATGAAAACTAAGTGTAATGACTCAAATTAAATTGTGATTATTTTTTTTTAATAACATATTGTAAAAAGTGTGGTGTGATTGTACATATGATGTTTTGATTTTGTAAAATGGACCCCAGAAAGATTAGCGACCACTCGTGGAAGCTAATGGGGTTCCAAATAAATAAATAAATAAATAAATAAAGACCACCAGGGAACCTGAACAATACTATTATACTAATTAAATTTAACCACATCATTGGTCAGATGTAAGATCTTTGTGTACTTATAAAACAATAACAAATATATATAAAACAGACTAAATTGTTAGCTATTAAACCCACAATAATAAGTAAACAACAACAAGTAAACAACTTCAACATTTTTCAGAGCTGCTGCAGAATGAAGGCAACGGCTAGTATTACATCTTATCAGAACGCAATGTGCGAAGAGGATTCGGTTCAATTGCTGGGCCTACAAGTGTACTCCTACTCTGAAGTGTTTCATTAGGTAGCATGTCTGTTGCGTTTCATTAGGCTGAAGATGTCCTTCTGGAGATGCTAATTTCCCACTGAACTCTTTAAAAGAATCAAGCAGGGTATTGGTTTGACAAACCGGACCAAGGAAAGACAAAGAAAGAAGAGGAAGCAAACAAATCCCAGATTCATTTTCGGAAAACATGCAATCTTTCTAAAAGCAAGCAGTGAGCGATGAGTGTGAACTTGCAATGACCTGCAAGCCAGCCATGTTTGAAGAGTCGATGATTTCAGAATATGGATGTTTCATGGATGAGGCTGGTGTACAGATGTTGTCAGAGGGCTTCATTTAAATGAAGCTAGGGATCTAGAGTTGATCTGACCACTGCAACTGTTCTATGCTTACACCAGAACATGTAAATATATCCATGTGTAGATCATGAAAAAAGGGAGTAAGGAATGCTCAAGCTAGGTTCTTGCAGAAAGTTTTTGCAATTCTGAAGCCCTCTGTTTTCCTGAGGACCGACTGAAGGCCAATTTGACACCAATGCAACCAAAGGCATCAGACAACAAAGTTCTTGTAGTGTCTGGATTTCATTTTAATTTTTTTATTGAGTATGAACACTGCTAGTGTTTGTTTAAAGGCCGCCAGTAAGATGATGCAAAACTCAAAACACAAAATGAAATGTTTGAGCAGGCAACCTTTAAAAATACTGACCTGCTGACATGAATCATGACATTACCAGCCTTTATGTCAGTAAGCAGCAAAGCTTCCTCCCATGCTAATGGAACAAAAATATCCCTTGGACCTCAAGCTCACTTTAAAGAACATGCTTTTCTATGAAGATCAAGCTTTTGAATGTTTTTCCAAACTTCTCTTTATCGGTTTTAAGAATAACATCAACAACTGCTTCTCTTTATTGATGCATTTTATAGCAGGTCTATCATTAGAGGGTCTTCATCATGTAATCTGGCATGGAGAACAGGCTTTGGCACAGTCTAGTGCAGACTTCAGCCATTGAACAATACAGTTTAAAAGACAACTCTAATTACAGTGTAAAACAAGACTTCATAAACAAGGAAGAAAAAGGGGGAAGATGAAAGGCAATCTGAGAAAAATGAGAAAAGGTTTAGAGGAAAGGCTAATAGTTAAAATAGTTGAAATGATTAAATCTTCATGGAGACGTTGATGAATTTGAGAATATATATATTTTTTCATTTTAATTTAATGAAAGCATGCGATTATGAATTTGTTAAATAAATGATCCAGAGGGCAGTCGCTGTTCTTAAGCCACGTTTTCCTTTGATGAAAGAAAAAGGAATGGAATGCTCTTCTGTTTCTTGTGAATTCGTTTATTCACTTTTAGCGCTTCGCACAAAAAAATACATATTTTATGTAATGGCTGTGAACTGAATAAGCTTTCAGGAGCAGTAAACAATTTCTTATTTACCATGGTCAAAAAACAGAGACCCCACCACACACTAAACTCTCTCTCTCTTTCACACACACAAAAAGACCCACTCTTACTTTTGCTTCTAATGTTTTTCTGGCGCCTCTGATCTTGAGTGAGGGGGGTAAGGCATCTCGAATATCCAGAGTGATGATCTCACCCGAGCCCAAATAGGGTCTGCTGCGGTGATTGAATCAGGCTTGTACCTGTGCCAGATGCCTGTTTGTCTGATGGCAAACCAATCAAAGATAGCCTGGTTGAGGCAGTGTGGGTAGTGTGTATGAAAGTCTCTCTCTCTCTCTCTCTCTCTCTCTCTCTCTCTCTCAAAAGTGAGTACACCCCTCAAATTTCAGCAACCATTTTATTATCTCTTCTCAATGGACAATACTATAGACATGAAACTTGGATATATTTTAGAGTAGTCAATGCACAGCTTGAATAGCAGTCCAGATTTACTGTCCTCTAAATACTTGTCAACAAAAGTGAGTACACCCTAAGTGATAACAGCTGTACATCATGTAACCATGCAAAGCCACATGTCCTATTAATGATGTTTATGTTTTTTGTCTGCTTGACAGGACCAAAATAAATTGTGTATCATGTATTTGAGAAGTTAAAATTTGGTGCTTCAAGTACAGTTCTCTCATACTGACCACTGGATGTTCAACCTGGCACCTATCAGCAAAGAGCTCTCTTAGGATTTGAGAATTAGAATTGTTGCTCTACACAAAGATGACCAAGGCTGTAAGAAGATCAGGAACACACTGAAACTGAGTAACAGTACAGTGGCCAGGGTCAAACAGAGGTTTTTTAAGATGGGTTCCACTCAGAACAGACCTTGCAAGGGTCCATCAAAGAAGTTGAGTCCTCGTGCTGTGCATCAGGTGCAGAAGCTGCTTCAAAAAACAGATGCATGAGTTCTGCAGCATTGATTTAGAGGATGCAGAAGCCGAAGGTTTGCTTGTCAGTGTTCAGACCATATGCCACACACTGCAACAAGTCAGTTTGAACTTTGTCCCAGAAGTATGCCTCTTCTGAAGCAGTTTGCTGAAGACGACCTGTCCAAGAACATGAATTACTGGAACCATGTCTTGTGGCCTGATCAGATGGTGTACAGCATGTGTGGCAACACCCTGCTGAGAATGACTAAGACAATTGTGCCTTGTCTACAGGCAAGCATGGTGGTGGTAGCATCATTGTCTGGGGCTGCATAAGTGCTGCTAGTACTGGAAGCTGTGCTTCTTTGAGGAAAACATGGATTCCAACATTTACTGTGGCCTTTTGAAGCAGATTACATTTAGAAGAGGCAAAATTATAACCTTCAGTCCAACACACATTTATTTATTTCTTTACTTAGATTTAAAAAACTAATAAACATTTCGCAAAAAATAATTACAAAAAAAAAGTTTTTAATTACTAAACATCTGTTTCACTGATGCCCCAAGTCTCAAATTAAGCACCCAAAAGCACCATGATACACACATCCAGCAATTAAAACCATCCGTGTGAAAACATAGCAAAAGTTACCTTCTGTGTCCCGATGATTTATAAAATAAAATAATAATAATAATAATAATATAATAATTAAAAAGATTTACAAGAATTATATATATATATATATATAAAATAGTCTTTATTTGTCACATATACAGTAAATTACAGTGAAATTCTTTCTTTGAATATCCCAGCTTATTCAGAAGCTGGGGTCAGCCATTAAACGGTGCCCCTGGAGCACAGAGGGTTAAGGGGCGAGCTCAAGTGCCCAAGAGTGGTAGATTTACAATACCTGGCTTGAACCCCCAACCTTCTAATAAGTAACCCAACGCCTTAATCACTGAGCTCATTATCAAAACTTTTAAATTCAAAATTTTAAACAATTTTTATCTCTTTTAACAGTGCTATACAAAACACTGAATTTAACTGAATGAATTATTTATTTTAAGAATAACCTCTGAGTTAAGGTCCCATTCGTTCAAACTTTACAACACTGACATGTCCATCTATGTTCACTTGGTTAACGATTTCCCACAATGTCATTTAATGGCAATGCAGTGGCACTTTCCAGCTCTTTCACCTCGAGGACTGTAGACCCTTTTTAAGATTTCTCTCATAAGTTTTTTAGTAGCATCCATTACATTACAAATGGTCATTTCCTGTTAAATGGCATTTTAAGGCTGTTATGTCTAAATTTGAGTCCAATCGTGAAAAAGAAGTGGGGATGCTACACAATGGTAAACATTACCCTATCTCTCTTTTTTTGAGATGTGTTTCAGCTTAATTATTATTATTTTTTTTTTATCAGAAATGTTTTGCACAAACTGATTTTTCTCATTTTAAACATTTATTATGTTTCTATAGGCTTTTAGGATTTGTTTTATTGTGAATAATACAGCTATTTGATTTTGTGAGATTAATCTTATTCCTGCATTTTGTTTTTATTTACCATTTACTCTGGGTCCCAACTGTGCTGGAATTATTTGTATATGGACTTGATCCCACTTAATTGAGTAAGTGTATTTTATTTTTATTTTTTTATTTCATATGCACAAAAAATTATTCTGCCTTTCATAAAATGAACCACTGGCACAGTACACACAAAAAAAGCTAATTAGTTGAAGTTAAGACCTGGCAACAAAAATAATTTAATGGCTGAGTCTAAATGATCGCTCAATCTAGCATTTGATTTGGACTCGATCTTTATGAAGCCCTTAAGACTCATTCTTTACTTGATCTTAGCCAGTCCTGGGTTTGAACTCGATGGTCGTCATGACTACAATGCCATTGTAACTGCACGAGTCATGTGAGACGACTGCCACTAATTTCTTATAAGAATACCAAAAATAAAGCACCAGCGAAAAAAAAATTAAAAATACACCAGAATTACAAATATCTTAATATAAATGTATAAAACATGGTTTAGGGTGGACTTTTCCCTTAATGTTGCTGTAAAGGAAAATATTGGACTGTAATTGCAAATATGTTTTTTTTTTTTTTCTAAATCCCACCCAGAGGCACTAGGCAGGAACTTTAGATAAAGGTGTGTTCTCTGAAGTGTGTGAAAGCCTTTAGGCAGAGCCTGCAGCATGCTCTTTACTTAAATTCATGGGTTGAGCTTTGAAAGACCAACAACCTATGACCATTATAGTCTTTTAGTGCTTTTGATTTAGCTCTGCTGTGTTGCTCTACTTGGCAAATTTTCTAGTTAACCCTAAATACAGTAGATAAAGTAAATGAATAAATCAAATCCTTTTGAAGTAGCAAAGCAGATCTTATCCTCATTTCAATAGATTTACAAAAAACTTTTTGCAGAAAACATGGTAGTGGTCTAGGTGGAGGTCTTAAAAAAATAAAAAAATAAAAAACAGTGTATGAAGCATTTGCAGAAAGTTGAGCCATGATGGGAGGCATTAGCAAACAGCATGGATAGCGCATCTGAAAGGTGCAATTGGCAGCCGGGAGCAAGAGCAGGGCATAAATCCTGGATTCAGCATACACACAGATGGGGGAATGAGGCTTGATCACGATCTCGGGTTCGCATCAGGGTGCTTTTTTATTATACAGGAACTGTAATGAGATGTGTTTGAGGTCTGTTTTTTTTTTTTTTTTTGTCGTATTGCTATCTCTACTGCTTTGAAATAACTTGTTCAAATTGTTTCATTTTTCATAATGAAGCATCTCTCCTCTTGGTGTGAAGTAAAGAACAGAGGGATAGATCAGGAAGCTGAAAATGAGATGAAAGGGAATATTGGATATTTATTGTTGTGTAAAAACACTTGTGTGAGTCAGAACATTCACTTACTGAGGTGTGTGTGTGTGTGTGTGTGTGTGTGTGTGTGTGTGTGTGTGTGTGTGTGAATACATGTGTGTACAACAATCCGACAGTATAGCTTTTGGACCTGCACACATTCCCACTGCTATGAGCTTTATTGCTGACTTTATTGGTTTCTTTGACCATTTTCTACTCCCTACGTCTCTCCTGATAGTGCCTGTGTGTGTGTGTGTGTGTGTGTGTGTGTGTGTGTGTGTGTGTGTGTGTGTGTTTCCTGTAAACCAGCTCTCCTGCAGACCTGTCTCTTCTCTCTCCTCTCTGCTTTACTCCAGTCCTCATTCTGCTTACCCCTTGCTCTTTTTGTTTTCTTCTTGCTGATTTCTTTCACTTTTCAGCTTTTGCCTTACTCAGGCTGTGAATATTGTTTGTTCCTTCACCATCCTATGCCTCTTCCTCACATCGTTTCATTTAACCTTTATAACCTGTCCTCGCTTTATCTCCCAGTCCTGCAAGTTCATGAATTTTCTTTAACGTGTACAATTCGTCCATTCCTCTGCGCCAGTGTGCCTGTGTGTGTGTGTGCGTGTGTGTGTGTGTGTGTGTGCGCGCATGCTGCTCTTATGCACTATTTAAAGTTACACCTCTATGCTAATGACATGGAACTTATTGTGTGTGCGTTTGTCGGCCTGAGGCTAGTGTACGTAATAACAGCACAACAGCAGGCAGATGTTTACATCTGTCCCTTCTGCCAAAGCGCAAGAAACTCTGTGTTCCCAAGAAAAACATAATTACGTGCCTGTGTGTGAGTGTATGCGTGTGTGGAAGCTCATGTAATGGTGTGGCAATATTACATTAATCTAAGAATGCAGATTTTTAATTTCCTTTTTTTTTAATGTACAAATGTATAATTTACTAGTGTGAACTAAACTGTACTGCTCTCGGTGATGTAATAGTTATTCTTTTATCATGCAGCCCAACACAATTCTGTAACTAATTCAGATCCAAAGCTTTCTGCATCCTGGGTGAGCAGCTGCATCTGAACTCTGGGGGTTGTGTGGTGGTGATTAGTGATGAGCTTTGCTTTTCTTTGCAGGAAAAAATAAAAAATAAAACCTAGTATAATGTTTTCTACATCTCACAACCACATGACTCCATCACTAAAAGATAGATAGATAGATAGATAGATACATCTAGGGATTGTAAGATTAATTGATTCACATCGATACATGCAATGATACATTGATATAAAAAAAAATGTGCATTGAATACATATTAGCATTTGCATTAACTATAGTTGTACAAACATTTTGTAGCATATTTAATTGCATTAAATCGCATTGTGTTGAATCGAATGAAAATCCGATCGCAGTGCATCAAAATAGGGGTGAATCGTTTCACATCGCCTCGGTAGCTGCTTCATATGTACCTTTAACTCATCGTACCGTTGGCAATGCTTTGAAATGCAAATTGCATTAGCCACAGTTATGGAGATGCACATCCCTCGTACAAACATACATACATACTTACATAGATGTTGGGGAGAGACACATGTAAAAAATAGGGGTACACATTCTATCCCTATGTGTCATCCTTGAAATCTAATGAATATTTGTTTTTTTTGTTTCATTTGCTCAGATAAATGGATACCATGCTACTTGTATTTGTGCTCTGCATCAAGCAGTTCTTATAACCTACAGCACATATTAAAAATTCAGTCCCAAATTGAGAAATAATGCGGCAACCCAATTACAGCCTTTGTCTGTCACACAATCATTTTCTCTAAAATTATATATAAATGGTAACTATATTGTGGTTATAAAACCATATATAAAATATATAACGTATGTCCTTTTGAAAAGAAAAACATCCTTTGTATGCTGAGACTTTATTGTGTTCTCATGATGTCCCATAATGCACTGCAGAGGAGATTTTTCCAAAACAGTGAAAATGAATTGCATTTTATTCCAAAGGAGTGAATATCACTAAAACATCTTTTGAATATTTTTCCCCCCAGAGGCACTAGATCCAAGCCGCTATATACACCCTTTCCGGTTGTAGCATGTCCTCAAGATGAGAGTCACAAGTAGGAAAGAATTCTGGTACTCTAGGCATAATCCAATATTCCACTACAGAAAATGAATTCTGTATGAAATCTGAATGCTTGGAGGGCTAGACCCTCAGGGTTCTGGGTGTATAAAATACACTGGATTGTCTCGATCCTGTTTATGGTGCGTGAGCATAAATGTTACAAAATAGTAAGCTTGAAGTGGTAATTTCTCTGAAGTACGAGTGTGGTAAAGATCCGCAGCCATAACACGGTGCTTCTGAGCTAAGCTAAAAGCTAAAATTGATTTTGTCTCACTGTTTGAGCAGTTAGGCTCTGCCCTCATGAGCTAAAATTGCGAGCTCAAATCAGCAGAGCTGCAGGAATTGCTACTGTTAGGCCTTTGAGCCGAAACCTCTCAACCAAACAAATGTGTGCTTGTACACTTGTTTTGCATCCAGAGCAAGTTCTTCAGTTGGTCTTTCTGGTAGCTCAAATGTGAAGGGAAATATGTCAGGAATTCCAACTTTAGATTCTATTGCAGATTTGACAGAAAGCCATATACATATTTCAATACCAAATGGCAAAATTAGAATGATCTGATCTGATGTTGGACCACAGTATCAATGCTATATGTTGTCTTTATTTATTTATTTTTTTTAGCAAAAATCTAAACTCTATATTCTGAGCAAACAGACCAGCCTACAAACCTTAGATTTATATCAATAGATCAATAGTCAGACACCCTTACTCTTATCAGTGGGCAGACCAAATCTTATTTATAGTACTGAGCAGTTGAGTGTTCGGAAATATATACAGACAACACCATCCAAAGTTCTGTGTACACATAAGAAACACCATCCAAATGACAAAACTATTGTTTGGTTGGAGCAAAAATGCTTCACAGCATGTTGTTCAGTTTTTCTTTTCTAATAAATCGACTTTTGCAGCAGTGGATGTGTTGTGATCGTTATTACACTAATAATGTAAGTACTGCATTTTTTTAATGCATGTTGTTTGTGTGTACTGCTTACACACTTGCAGCAAATACATTTGTTATGCGTTTTCCATTGAAAAACAGTGATCTGAAATTACTGCTTGAGGCTTAGACCTTTAGAATGATGTATAGTTAATCATGATTAGTCATCATCTTCTCCCTTTTTATTTAATTGAATTTAATACATTTTTATTTGTATAGCTAAACATTAACAGCTGAGAACAATGGGATATCGTCGTGCTGGCGCGTCACTGACGACTGAGGGGATAAAAGTCCAGCAGTGGCAACTTGATGGTGCTGGGATTTGAACTTACAATCATATTAGTTTAACTGCATTTCTATCTGAGCATGTTTCAATATTGTGGGCTGTAAAGAAGCATTCGTTACTGACAATGACACCATTTTTTATTGTATAATTGTTGTCAATGCTTGTTATATTATTGGTCTTATTTTTAGCAAACGTAAAAAAAACTTTTTTATAACACATAACTACTTTTATTAACACTTTATTAAGCATGTGGTACTGCATAACACTTGTTCAGTGATCATTGCCTCAATAATTGCCGTGTCAAGGTCACAGTGGTTTTATTTATGCTACTGGTTTGTTCATATTTATAGGAAATAAACCAAACTAAATACTTTCCAAAAAAAAAATACTGTCTGTAAGTGCAAAATAAAACAAATAATTGTATGATTAAAAAGAGATTATATATCACAATTATAAACTTGTGATTTAGCAGAGTTTGAGGAAATGTCATTAATGCAATTCATGATGCTGAAAATACTGTCAGTATTTCCACTGTTCATCTTCTTAAATGTTCACATTTTTATCACATGTACAGTTTAACTCAGTTTAACTCAGTGTTTGGAGCACTAAAAGGATGGCAAAAAAGAATAAAAAAAATTGTATTCTGCTACTACGTGATGATCAAACTGCAATTCCATGTGTTCAGTCTCACCTGAACATTAACACCTACGACTTTTTCACTATTAATTAAGGAATCTGATGCATTTGCATTGGACTCACTATGTTCTTCTGCTCCTTGTACTTCCAATAACAGTATTTCTAGGTCATGTACTTTGTATTGTCGATTTGTGTTTAAATAACGTAAGTCATTCCTCCAGGTCAAGTTCATTCAAAGTTCAAGTTGGTATTATTGCCTGACATTTTTTTTTCTAGTTTAAAGACCAAGATTTCCAGTGTTATATCATATTCTTATTTTGCTCGTGTTCATGCTCAACTCCTTTTTGTAAACAGTCTTATCCTGTTTGTTGAAGGACTTTATTAAAATCCACTAAAGCATATCATGTTTGTTCCATGCTCCTGCGGAATGCTTATTACCCTTTTGATCAAAATAGATGTCTTGGCCAGGAAGCATAGAGATCATCTATTTAAATTATGCGAGAAGAAACCCTTAGGTACCCATGAACATGGACAGGACCTGGGGATGATTTCTAGTGGCCTTTATTTGTACTAGGGATGTGCAGCTCTATAAATGAGGCTGATGCGATTTACATCTCGATGCATAGCCAACGCTATGATACATGATGTTGTGATGATGTGATGCGATACGATTGACCCCTATTAAGATACAGCGTGATTCAATTTCTATTTGATTCAACACAATGCGATTCAGTGCAATACGATGCAATGGAAAAAATATGATGCTATGCAATTCAATATTGTACACATAGTTCACTTTTATTTCTTTGGTTTGGACAGACAGCAAATCACCAATTTACTTAAATGCCTTCTGACTTTTAACGCATGGCCATTTCACAAACTGGCCAAAAAGAATGTTCTTTTATGTTTCCAGGAAGATGCAGCTCTACCTCTGCCATTTTAATCTGTATTCTAGGTGACCCTCAGGACACGCCTCGGTCTCCCTATTGTTGTGATACGCCATATTCACGTAGCAGCAGTGGTGCTGAGAGAACGTGCGTGAGAAACAGTTTAGTGTAGAGAAATCAATCTACATATCAAATATTGGTCACAAATTATTGGTCATTTTCTAAACAAAACATGTATAGTGCATCTACTAATAATTATATATAAATTGTTTTTTTCCTGATGCAAATATGTTAAAAGCAATGCATTGTGATGCCACCTTTTTAAATCACGTAGTTAACTTTTATGCTGATGCACAGATGTGAAGCGTTGAATCGTACCATCCCTATTATGTACTTCTGGAAATCCAGACACCAATGCGTCAACCTGAATTCCAAAGTTGATTGGTTATTAACACGACAAAGCAAAAGCTGGGAGTATATTACTATGCAGGTATTTGCTACTTGACTTGCATAAATGGACATTAAAGCATTGGGCTCAGTTCCAGTTTAAAGTCCAGTTCCAAACCCTACATCCATTAATGCCACACTAATGACCCAGCACCATAGAATGAAGCAAACTGTCAATTTGATACTTAATCACCTTAGGCCTGACTTGTAGGATCTCCATATCCCTAGCTTGTCCCTACAATCTCTTGTGGAGGGTCTTAAGGGCACGTCCACTAATACGTTTTTGTTAAAAAAAGCATATTTTTCTCTCTGTTTTGGCCTTCCATCCAACATTTTTAGTCAATAAAAACATAGCTGTTTTGAAAACGCTGTCCAAAGTGGATAAAACCCACTAATTTCACAGTATCGACTGTGAAAACGGAGTCTTTAGAAGATGACCAATTCAGCCAAGATTATTATAATTATTATTATTATTATGAGTTTGGTGAGCTCGTCCTCACTGTGAGAGTAAGCAATGTCATAAGCAGCATGCTGATCTTTGAAGCGATTCAATATTTTGGCATACAGGTAGTCCCCGACTTGCGATGGAGATGCGTTTTGATGACCTCATCGTAACTTGAAAATATCATAAGCAGAGACATAGCCTAGCCTACTCAAGACTTAAAGAATGGTGATAAGTATGAAATTGTATACTGTAATTTGTTAATGATTTAACAAATTAGAGTATATAATTTAGCAAAACAGAGCAATTTACAGTTTACTTTACAGTTTATATGTATGTGAAAGTGGGCACAAGGATGATCATGTGAACAAGCTTTACCTCATTGCCTGGCACGCAAAAATCTAAATATTTTTCAAATTTTGTTCTGTGACTATCGTCATTGTAAGATAGAAAAATCCTAAATCGAGCCATAGTAACTCGGTGTCAGAGAACCACCCCGCTGCTCTAATCACCTACACCTGTTCCTCATTTACCTATCCCCTTTATAAGGTCCAGATTCCCCCTCACTCACTGTCGGATCTATTAGTAGCTATCATAGATTACCCGGACTTCCTACCACTCATGTTCCTTATGCTTAATGCTCCTGGTTCCACTTTGGATGAAGAACTTAAGATAAGTCCATGATCTATCAGTAACACGTGGGGACCATCTGAATTTGTTTTGGCACATGTCCCATTCTATATTCTAACTTACTTTTGCAACTTTATAGTCCAGTGTTTACTCGCACAACAACTCGCTGTCAGTCAATAAAAATAACTCGGTGCCTTTTCATATTAATATTGCCGTTTTAAAGAAACGCCAGTGGAAATGACCTAGGCCTCACTGTTTATCTTTTTTTACATGGACGAGTAGCGTTTTTACACAAACGGCATTTTAAAATTCATCTGGATTATTGTCGACGTAGCCTCGACTGTCTGAAAATGAACAACTGCAGCCCTCAAGTCAATTAAGGACTCTTTAAAAAAAATACTTTGCACGGATTCCCAGAAAGTCATGTACCTTCTATTATTCATCTGTGATCAAATAACATGTTGATCATTCTTCTAATTAAAATTCAACCATTGTTCAAATTAATACGATTTTCTTTGTCTGCCACGTGTCAGTTTAAAAACTACAAATATCTACTGTTATGCTCTTGTTTTGTTCATGGTAATGCTCACCTGCTTCTTGTAAACAATTCTGTCCTGGGTGTGTTTTATTAAAAACCACTAAAGCGTCTCTTGTTTGTCTCAAGCTCTTTGTTACAGACTTCACCTTGTATTGTTTTGTGTGCCATGCCAGTTACACTTGTGTGGCTTGTAATGAAGCTTTGCAGGCTAGAGAAAAGAGACTAAAAAATATAAGAATACTAGTGCCACCCACCGATTATCAAGTAAAGTATGGTCAAAATGGCATAGTTTGTGAGTAGTTACAGTTCCATGTTCTCAACTATATACATTAGCAGCATTTTTCAAATGCCGTTATCAAGCTATACCATTAAGCTAAAGGCCTTTTCGAAGAAAGTTGGTTCATTGAAATAGAACATGTAAGAGTGTTTTTAAAGTGCACATTTAAGTGCTTGGTGAAGAGGTGTGGAAATCTTTAGTGTTTGTACTGTGAAAGCCAGTCAAACTTATTCCACAACCTGAGTGCAAGTACAGAGATTGCTTGAGAAGCTTTAATGCATTAACAAAATATCTTGGTGTCTTTTGTCATGTTTATGACTAGAATTATGTGGGAAAATGCCAAAGAACATGAACTGAACATGAACTGCTTGAACTGCAGTCAGGGCTAAAACAAGCAGGAAAAATGAAAAAATCATTAATTTATTTTCAGTAGTATGTTTGGACAGTGGATCCAGAGCCTATACTGGGAATATTTGGTGTAAAGCAAAAAAATATATACACCTTGAATGGAATGCCGGTCAATCACAGAGATACACAAGATACTCACACAATACCCGAGCCGGATAGAGAGAAAAGTGAAAACAGAGAAGGAACCAATTTGACATGTGGAGGACAAGCTAAACTACAGAGACTCAGAATTATACAAAGCACTTTAGAGTTGTGAAGTGCGGCAAAATTATCAATGGATATGTCGGGTGTTCAAGCCCCAGCAATGCCAAGCTGGCACTGTTGGGCCCTTGAGCAAAGCACTTAACTCTATCTACTCCAGGGGCGCTGTAGCAAGTCTGACCCAGTGTTTGTCTGACATTAGGACTGAGGCTGAGACATTACTGACGTTTTTTGCTTTGTTAAAAAAAAAACTCAACAGAGTTGTACGCTGATTTATCTTAAGTTGATATCTAAAGCGTACCAGTGTAGATTCATTCATTGCTAGAGACTCAAAGCAATTTTGTAAGTCGGTCTGGACAAGGGTATCTGCTAAATGCCACAAATGTTAATGTAAATGATTAGGTTTTGAATCCTGCTATGGGTGATCTCAAAGCTTTTTTAGGGGAGGTGGTATCTCAGATCAATTCAATTCGATTTATTTTTGTGTTTATAGCGTTTTTAACATTGGGCATTGCCTCGAAGCATCTTTAAACAGATAATGCGTAATAAAGAATGAATAAGATTGTTCTTTATAATTGTGTTTGTCCCTGATGATTGAGACTGTGGCAACTATAGCAAGAAAAACTCCATAAAATGGCATAAGAAAGAAACCTTAAGAGGAACCAGACTCAAGAGGGAACCCATCCTAATTTGGGGGGCACTAAATGTCCTTTTTTTTTTTTGCATAAAAGTGGTTAAGGCTCTGGGTTACTGATCGCAAAGTTGGGGATAAACATATGGGTGTGATGGTCCAAATAGACCCCTTGCACAGCAGTACATCGCTCCCAGCATTTCTCTCACTTCTCAAATATGTCCTGAAAGTCATGTTTTCAAAGTGTTAAGCACATTCTGCTATTCACCTCATTAGGGGGCGCCACAGCAGATCATCCGCATGTTTGATTTGGCACGTTTTTACGGTGGATGCCCTTCCTAACACAACCCTCCCCATTTATCCAAGCTTGGGACCGGCACTAAGAGTGGCTGGGGTTGGTTCCCTGACCGAGGATCGAACCCGGGCTGCAGCGGTGAGAGCGCCGCATCCTAACCACTAGACCACCAGGGACCCATTTATGCTGGATCTCTGCAATGGTGTAAAAACTGCGACCTCTAAGCTGGATCTTCATCTTTGGGAAGTAGGCGAATTCCAAAGGAGCCAAATCTGTTGAGTTGGGTTCTCAGACAATCATCATACACAAGTTGCTGAATGTTTTCAACATTTTTGTGAGGTTATGCTTGTTGAAGGTCTTCCCGATCTCTTGTCATCTTCAGTGACGTTCTGTCGCTCTTGAAGTGCATCTACCACACAAAACACGTATGTCATGTCTGACGTTTCTTTCCAGTTTCATGCAGAATTTCACATTTGCTCTTTCTTCTAACTTGATGTCCATGATGAAATCACAGCACCGTGTATGTTGTGTCTAAAAGCACCACTGTATTGGGGTGTGAAAACAAATGCTTTAAGTAGAAACCAAGCCATTTAGTATTAAATTGATATTCTGATGTCTTAGTCAGCACTACTGGGGCCTTGAGCAAGGCCATTAACCTGCAACTGCTCAGCTTTGTGCTTTTTCTCTTGCTTAACATGTAAGAATATAAAATAAATGCATTTGCTAGATAAATCAGATGTATAGCCAAACAATCCTGTTAATCCAACCAATGAAGAACATTTTAATAGATCACCGCAAAATCCAACTTAAAAGAACCTTACACAATATTGCTGAAAAGAGACTATAAAAAGACGTAGCATTAAAAGCAAGCAGGGCAATGACCTGTAAAGCGCTGCAGCATCAAGTTCCAATGAATTCTTCGTCTTATTTTCTTTACGTCAGCACTTCTCATCTAATTCCTTTTTCCCTCCTCGCTTTCACATCCCTCCTTCATTCCTTGCCTCCCCCATGCCATTTTGGAGCTGTCAGTGAGAAAGGGTGTGAACATCATAGACTCAGAGTGTCTTCGCCAGTGTGCTCCGAGTACCCACTTTACACCAAAGGATGAGTATCGAGTCGCACCACGTTGAACAAAGGTGAGTTCTAACTATTCTCATGCAAATCCACTTGCTTTGCTTTGCTTTTCCTCTTTCACGAGGAGATGCACTTCTCTTCGTGTCTCTCAGGAGACTTAGTCGGGGTGAGGTGATGTGAAGCTGAAAGAAGGCCTCTATCATCATTACTTTGTTGTTCTTTTTTTTTTGTCTGTCAGAACAGAGTTTACTCATGCGACAGGTGGGTGTTGGAAAAAAGTTCGAAAGTTAAAGGCACATTTTGATGATTTGACTACACTGAAAAGCTCAACAGACAGCACAGTAATTTTGCTTGATGTGAACCAAGGACGCTCGCTGGTTTAACCTTGAATCATAGATACTTATAGGTACAATGGCTTTCTACAGTAGAAAACAAAAGTCTAAGAAATAGTATTTCAGCATTTATGGAAATTATTAAACTACTTATATAAAAAGTACATTTTGAAGGGTACTTACATTGAGCCTTCATAATACAGTCAGAAGCATTCCATAAAACCGTTTTAAAGCGATTGTGTATTATATAAAAGAGAAATTGACTTTTTTTTATACTTTTGATTCGCAAAGTATTTATTTCTGCATTTACCTTGTGGAAAGTGTAGTTACTGTATATTCACTAGGCGCTTAATGAGGCAATTTTACGAAATATTTTTAATTTTTATTTTTAGTGACCCACTGAAAGACTGAAAATGCAAATGGCGAGAAATTCCCAGAATGTCTAATTTTAATATAGTTGTACATTGTTTATATAAAGTTTTGGTTTTGTCAAACAAATTGTCAAATTTAATAACCTCCTTTCATTAATAACATTTTGCACATGGAACTTCTTATTGTGGAAGTGAATTCTAGGTTTGGAAAATCAATACATAAGTACTCAATATATTAAAATTAATTCCATGCTAAACTTTGCAGCTTAGCAAGAATTCTGGCTAACAGCAAAAAACCCAAAATGTACAAAACATTGTATTTTGCTAATATTAAAATGTGTTGTCCTATGTTGTATAAGTAATTCAGCTTGGACATTGGATTTGTTGTTCTTATCAAGTTTGGTTTGTCCCTATTTTGTCCTTAGAAAAAAAAAATCACTTGTTGATTTTGCTTTATTCGGTTTTGTATTTAAAAAAATTCTATCAGCACTCTTGCAAAAAAAGTTTAGGGGCGGTATTCGGTTTCCAGCTGAAAATTCTTGAATTTTACAGCGCTTCACTTCATCCATCCCTCTAAAAAAACCCACCCAGAAATACCATGTACCATACATAATCAAAGCAAAACAGGGATTTGGAGCATGTAAGCGATGTGTGTTCCAATCTGCATAGTTCAGGAGTGGCTCTGAGTGAAGCCTTCATTTCCTGGACATCGCTTGATTTCATGGGCCTTTCACATCAAATAGGCCAAGGCCAGAAACCGTCAAGCCGTTGGAAAAAGTTATGAAAGAAACCATTAAAATTCACCTAACAGGGTCACGGTCGGTGTCCTCTTCCTTCGGTGGACCAGAAAGTTGCATCGGCGAATCAAATTTCAAATCAAACTTTCCCCCTTATGCTCAGAAAGAGATAGAGGGAAAGAGAGAATAAGAAAGAAAGAGGCAAGGTCAGAAACGATTATAGAAGGGAAACGTGCAGAGCGTAGGCAGCGCGGTTGTCGCAGCATGTGCTGCCATCTTCGATAGCGTGTGGAAAGCATATTGACACAGCAGGCCTGGATCTAAACAGATTAGAGCGCTGCAGAGCTTTATCTGCCTGGACTGATGGATATTCTCATAGCCACAGACGTATTTCAATTCTGAGGCTATGAAGAGAAAAGGCGCATATAAAACTCGACTGCTAGTGTCTCAGGCTACAGTCAAACTCATCCATCAGCTGCTGTATAATTTCAGCACTAATACGACTGACTGTTGTTTTGGCGTCTGTGTTTCTGGGAGGTTTGTCTGAATCTGCATGTTACGGTGGCCACTACATCAATAACCAAATATAATAACAAAGTAAAAAAATGCAGCGGCAAACAACAAAACCACAATCGCGTCAGTGAAAAAACATAACAGCAAGTTCGAAAACGCAACACAACTACAAAACCTAAAATTAAATAATTCAAAAGTACAACACAACAAATCATAACAGCAAGTTGAAAAACATTTTTAAACAAATTTTAAAAACATAATAAAACGATATCAAACAAACCAAGCAAATTCGAAAACACAACAGCTAATCAACAAATACAACAAAAACAACAACAGCAAATCTACAAACACAACAACAAAACAAAAACAGCGAATCTACAAACACAACAGCAAAACAAAAATATACCTGCCGATTTACAAACACAACAGTAAAACAACAACAAAGCAACAGTTAATCTACAAACACAACAAACAACAAAATAATCTACAGTTAAAAAAAAAAAACACTACAATAGAACAATAACAGCAAAACATCAATAAAAAACAACAAATCAACAAGCACAGCATGAAATAAACATGAGTTAAATAAAATGGCAAAACAACACAAAAACAACAGCAAATCCATAGATAGATAGATAGATAGATAGATAGATAGATAGATAGATAGATAGATAGATAGATAGATAGATAGATAGATGGATGGATGAATGGATGGATGGATGGATGGATGGATGGGTGGGTGTATGGATGGATGGATGGGTGGGTGGGTGGATTGATGGATGGATGGATGGATGGATGGATGGATGGATGGATGGTTGGGTAGATGGATGGATGGATGGATAGATCGGGTGTATGGATGGATGGATGGGTGGGTGGGTGAGTAGATGGATGGATGGATGCATGGATGGGTGGGTAGATGGATGGATGGATGGATGGATGGATGGATTGGTGGGTGGTTCTTGTTATGTTTTGTTTTCACTTTAGCTGTTTGAATTAATTAACTCATTTATTTAATTGTTTGTTTGTTTATTTGTCTTTGGTGTTTGTGTTGTGTTCCTCGTTGTCTTGTTTCTTTTGCTGTATTTATTTATTTATTTATTTATTAATGTATTTATTTATTTATAGTGTTGTTGTTGTGTCTGGCTGGTCTTGAGATTTTGCTGTTTTGTTTTTGGTGTCTAATTTTCTTGTGATTGTGTTTACATTTACATTTGGACCATTGAGCAGATGCCCTTCTCCAGAGCGACGTACAACAGTGTCTTCTTCTGTTGTGTTTTAAATGGTCAGTTTTTTATTGTTATAGTTTTTTATTTTGTCATATTGTTAAGGTTATTAACCATTATTGTGTTTCTACTTGTGTTTCTCTTTTTGATGTTTTTTGTTTGTGTTGTTTTGTTTTGCTAATGTTCTCTGATTTCCTGTTGTGGTAATACATTTGTTGTTTTTGTGTTCTTAATTGTTGATTTGTTAAACATTTTATTTTATTATTTGCGTTCTGTTGCTGCAAATGTGTGCTTTCGTTGTCATGGTTTCTGACTTGCGATTAAGGTTTTATTTCTTTTTATTTTTTATTCCCGTTCCAAACGCTGTGTTTAACTGGATCTGTTGTCACCTCATTTGCTTGATGATGTGTTTTGCACTTACAGGCCACCGTAGCCTGTAAAACCTGCTGCTTCTTTCAGGTTAAATTGCACCCCATGATTTTTTGGCCTTTTGTGCCTGTCCACATGAATCTTTCAGCACAGTGAAACAACCGAGCCTGACAAGACCCTCGAATGCAAGGAGACACAACCAAACAAAAACTTAATTAAAAATGTATCATTTATTGTACAGTGTTGCTCAAATTATAGTGTCTGGGATTTTTTTTTTTTTGAGGGATTTGATGCTTAACACGGTCAGACATGGCACGAGGTGTGTCTCATTACGTGGCACGCGATCGTCTTGGAGTCTTTCACACTCACTGTGGGATCTCTCAGATAATAACACACACACACACACACACACACACACACACACACACACACACACACACACACAGTAAGTGTGTTACTCATAAAAAAATAAATATAAAAAACACGGTATGATACAAACAAGCTAAACAAATTGTATTTTCCATAGTAGCACTTTGTCATAGGGTCTGTGTACATTGCATTTATTTAATTTATTATTTTGAAAATAATGAAAATAAACATTTTCCCCATCTAAAATATTTAAAATGCACCTTATTTACAGTTTCTTGCCTGCTTTTTTTTTTTTTTTTTTTTTTTTTTTTTACTTGGTTTCAAGCTGTTTGGTTTAATGGTGAAAAATAGCACCAATGAAATTTTCCCTACTAGTTTTGTTAGATTGGAATTATTGTGCACATTAGACCATTAAAATATTTGGTATTGTGAGATCTTGGTTGCTACATTTTTTATGAATAATTGAATAAAAATAACTAAATGAGTAATTCGCTTTTGCTTAAACTTAAATGTAAAATCCCACATTCACCTTATTTTGCTTTCAATATTAAACCATAATTTACATGTTTTTTTTTTTCCTTATTTTTATTTGTTTTTATTTGTGAATATAAAAAAAAAAAAAAAAAAAAACAGATGAACACCATACACACAGACTTCAGCCCTCAGGACTCGAATCAGTGTCATGCCACTGAAAGCTGTTGTTTAGGTTTTTGTTTTCTAAAATCGCACCAGTAGGTGATTAGTGCCAAAACACGAGGGAGAGATCGAAATGGTGAGAGATTTGAGAACAGTTGATGCTTCATGGCACAAGTAGGAGTTGCTCGGAATTTGAAAGCTCTCCATCGCTCTGCAGCTGTGAAGGACGAAATTATAATAATTGCAGAAAAAAGAGGAAGAAGAAGAAAAAGAAGAAGAGGCCTGGCACTGTTTATTGGCATTGGGAATATCTGACAGTGAGCTAATTCTCATCAAAGCCTGATGAAGTGCGACTAATAGACAGTGGGAAATGCTTCAAAGAGCCAAAGCGTTCCACTCCTTTTGTTTACTCAGACAGCAGAATGTTTGGTTTTTAATTAAGTAAATCACTATTATTTGTTCCATGGTGCTCGGTAATGTGAAGCAATTGACCTGAAATCCATGCGTTATTAGCTCGGCCTGAAATGAAGCTGTAGGAGGCGAAACCAGAGGAGGTAGAAGAAGATTGGGTAGAAGACACGATACCTGAGGGAGTGACTGACACACACCAGAAGACACGTTCACTTGAAACAAAAAACAACACTCTGAACCTACACTATATGCACAAAAGTGTGTGGCGCCTGAGCATAAAAGTAGCTATGTGCTTTTTAAGCATCCCATTTCATACAATATTGGATATATACCTCCACTTATGAAAAAAATCCACTCTTCTGGGAAGATGTTCCACTAAATTTTGGAGTGTGCTTATGGAGACTGTGGACTGATGTAGGTGAGGAGGCCTGGAGTGCAGTCAGTTTTCCAATTAATCCTAAAGGTGTTCAAAAGTGGTTGAGATCAATGCTCAATAGCAGGCCAATCAAGATCTTCCACTCCAACCCATATAAAGCATATTTACATGAAGCTCCCTTTTTGCATAGGAGCAGTGTGATGATGGAACAGATTTGACATTTCTAGGCATGAAAAAAATGTTACAGCATTCATAGACATCATATACGATTGTGTGTCTCTTATTTGTGATAATTAGGGAAAGAACTACAAGTGGATAATAAGGGTGTCTATATAGGACAATACATTTGCCTATATATTGTATTTATTTATTTATATATTTTTTTTCAATAGAAATTTTAGCTTTTATGTATTTCTTGTATATATGTTGTATATGTTATATAATATGTTTTTTTTTTTATTTACTGAGGTGTTTTTGAGTTCTAGTTATTCCATCTAGATTTTTTTTTTGTGTTTTTCTGACTTAATGCTGTCTTTCCATTTCCGCTGTTGTAGTTTAAATTGTGTGTCTTTGCAGTTGTGTTCTTGGCCATGCTAATGTGTTTTTTATATTATTACCTTTGTATTTGTACTCTATTATTTTAAATTTTTTTGGGGGGGGGTTTCTGTTGTTTCTATTTAAGATCGCACGTTGGATTTAGCTGTTTTGCTGCTGTCTTTTAGTTTGTCTTTTTATTCATGCTGTTGTGTTTTTGGTGTTGCACTTGTGTCTTCGGTTGGTGCTTTTGTGTTGCATAAACATGCGTACTTCCTGCTGCTTTCATTCATTGATTGCATGTTTGCACATGTGTGTGTTACAGGATAGTGAGTCTGTAACTGGATGAGATGTCTGTGTTGTCATTGCTCAGTGCTATTCTTCTGCTCCTCGGCGAGGTACGAGGTAAAGTCACTCATTGATATTATTACCGTTATTTAATGTCTTACTTTCGCACCTTACCAGAAATTAACTTCCAGAAATCCAGGGGATCAGAACGAAAACACTAAATGAGAGACCAACACCGGTGATACATACAAATTGAGATGTGCAGCATGCTTAAGAAATGTGGGTGGACACCAGGCACTTGCGTGATCATCAACCAGTCTTACCATGCTAATGACAAAACATCTTTATAACAGTTTCACATGCTAGTAATTGGATGAAGTGTCATATTAGGTTAATAAAACTAGATCCTTTACTCCATATGCTTTAGACCTCATATATGGGCTCACTGTGAACAGTAGCTAGCTGGCTTCCAAACTGAATCGGGTAAAAAAAACTAAACAAATGCATGGTGTTTACATATACAGCTTTGCCAAAAACAATTGAGCAGTTAAGAGTAGGGGTTTAATGGTACAACTATGTGTACCGAATGTTTCGATACAGGGTTTCCCTTCGGGATCTCAAGCTGCGTCAACACGTGTGTAATCAGTCCAATAGAAAAAGCTTGATGTCACCTTTTATTCTACTCTATAAATGCAATAAAAAAATGCTAAATGTTAACATAACATTACTTGTTTATTTATTAACATTTGTGAACATCAACAGTTTTTCAAATTTTAAAACACTTAATAAAATGCTGATTTAAAAAAAAAAAAATATATTTTTTTATACATTATTTAAACTAATTAGGCATTTTATTTACAATTGTTTTAAAAAGTTTAACTGTTGATGTTCATAAATGTTAATATAATAAACTGCATTAATAAATAAACAGGTAATGTTATGTTTATATTTTGCATTTCTTCCCCCTAATTGTACCGAAATTTACCCAAACCATGACATTAAAACCGATGTACTTAACTAACCATTAATTTTGGGTAGTGGTACGCCTAGTTGAGGGATAAGGGCCTTGCTCAAGGGCCCAGCAGTTGATAATACTGCGGTTTGAACTCACACCCTTGCAATAAGAAGGTCTGAACCACTGAGATACCACTTTCCCTTGGTATAGTTTCACACCACAGAAACTTGTAGCCAATTAAACATCTGAGGAAAGGATTAAATCTGAAGGATTTGAGCGATTTTGTTGACCTTTCATTAACACGGTTTCAATGTGCAAAATAATTCCTTTGCACACAACATTAGTTGACATCTGTGTGTAGTATGTTGAATGTGAATGGGTGTTTAAAAAAATATGTAGTCTTTAATGAGTAATGTTATATTTAAAGTATGCCCTCGGAACATGCCCCCAGGCTTCCACGTGATGATAAATAAAATGTGATTTATCAGACAAAACCACTTTCTTTTATTGCTCCATGGTCCGGTTTTTGACGTTCATGTTTCAGTTGTGGATAAGGGTCAGCATGGGCATTCTGTAACTCCACAGCCCCATACAGAGTGTGTTCATAATGAGCAATGTTTTCAGTAATTTGTGCTACAGCAGCTCTTCTGTTGGATCAGACCAAACTGGTTAGCATTCACTCCCACCAGTGCATTAGTCAACTTCGTGTGCCCAGGGACCCTGTCCCTGATTCACCGGTTATCCTTCCTTAGTCCACTACCAGTTGGCATCTAATAACAACCCCTACAATTGTTATTCAGTCCACCAATTAATATCATCGTTATGAAACCACAGCTATAGAAACCATCAATATTATACAGAAATTTAGTATAGAAGAGAGCTGGTACATCATTTAGTGTTGATGAATTCAATTACTAAAACTAAAAACCAAATTAACACAATTCAACAAGTCTTTTTTCACTGCAGCCACAGCTACACTGCCCGCATACATAATCTCAAGCAAAAGCATGAATAGTAACCACATAAACTGGCACTACAGTTTTCCTTGGGATTTGAAATGAAAGCAAATGTGTTATTGTGCAAATACTTTTAAATGTTTCATTAAAAAGCTTAACAAATGTTTTGAACTGTTTTCCCTGACCTTGACTTACTAGCTTTTCTTGAAAAGTCCATCTCATAAATGTCCCTGATCCAAATCATTTTCTTCTCATCTGTTCTCCATTGTGGAATGCAAAAATAGATATGAAATCCACAGAAATATATTTGAGTGTTTTCTGACCATCCAATCAAAGGACGTTAAAATTCTGATGTGTTTTGATGCCTTATAGAAGGCGCTGGAGCAAGCCAGTCGCAATCTGAATGGTTAAAGCAACAGCTTTAAGCAACATGCATTTGAAGCTATAAGACACCTACAGTGTTCATAGTGATGGCTTTACAGTAGTTACGCATTAATTTGGAACTTCACCACCAGCAGCCGTTTTATCTACTTCTGTCCTCTTAAGTGCTCTACACGTCTTTCCTGTAGGCGACAAAATAAAACCTGCTGCATTTTTACACTATCTTAAGCTAGCAAGTCTACTGCAGCTATCATCAGTCATCTTAGTGTGCTTTTTGAGTCACAAATTCACGTCTTATCAAATCCAAGCAAATATAAAAGTGTTTACCGCATTTTTCGGACTATAAGCCGCTACTTTTGCTTAAACAAACGTAGCGGCTAATTTAGGGATTTTTCCTGGGTTTTTCTCGGTTTTACAAACTTCAAGCCAGAAAACTGAGCCCCATAACATTAGACCAATGAAATTGCGTAACAGGTTCAGGTGAACCAATGAAACTCTTTATATTAAATCAGATGCGCTCCCACTGAATCAGACCACACCATACCATAAATATGGATGAGGTTCATCTGACGTTTGACCTGCCGCTCACTCACTAACTCCAGTTGCAACAGAAATCATATAAGCATAGAAAGGTTTCCAAAACTCGTGCTTTTTTATTTTTCTTGGCAACAGCGTTCCGGTTTAGTTAAAGAAACTTAGAAATAAGCATAAAAAAATAATAAGGACATATTCCTTGGCCTTGCACACATGCAGTAATACCGGAAAAAATGCGGCGGCAGTTAGTTCCAGTGTAGACTTATAGACAGGTGCGGCTTATTTATGTTAAAAATAAAAATCTTTGTCAAATTCAGTGGGTGTGCTTAATAGTCCGGAAATTATGGGTTATGCTTATTCAGACACAAGGCTGTTAGTAAATTTGGTGTCTCTAAAAATCTTTTACTCTAACAAAAGTAATCCATATCTGCATGGAGCTGGCTTTGTGCACAGGGGCATTGTCATGCTGGAACAGGTTTGAGTTGTCTAAATAAAGTTTATGGAAAATGTTATGCTAGATTCTATACAATTGTGGGCCTCCAACTTTGAGGTAACAATTTGGGGAAGAACCACATATGTCAGGTTTATACAAAATACTTTTTTCCATATACTGTATGCGATACTGGTAATGTGAATATATTCAGAAAACACAAATGATTAGGCATGGTCTAGACCATGACAAATAAAAAAAGCTCCTGTCTCCCAAATCTTTTAATAAAACTTGATGTACTGTACCATCAAGTGGAAAGACTGCATTTTCGATATTTATGTATTTTCAAAACAAATGTTGCACAATAAATCAAGCTAATGTTTGGAAAAGGAACGTTATTATCCCATGACCTTCTTTTTCTAACGATGTACATCTTGTTTACGAGAGATAAACTGTTCCAGGTAGATTCCAAGCGGCCGAAAATGGTGTCTGTCGTGCTCTCGAGTTCTAACCATCTCCAATACGATGTGCTTATTTAGAGCCTTAAAGGGTTCCTCCAGAGCTACAAAAAAAAACATTCTGGTTAATTGCTCATTGTGATTAATATAAATTTGTTTTCCAAGACAACTCTAAATTAATAATATTTTAACTAATAATATTGTTTCCTTAACAGAATTTGTTGCGGGATAAAAGAAATAAAACACACTCCGACATGTTGTTATGGTATCAGTAAAACTAACACCACCTCGTCACTGAATGATATACAAGTGGTAGATTATTGGATAAGGCTCTGGTTTACTGATCAGACAGTCAGGGGTTCCAGCCCCCAGTATCGCCAAGCTGTACTTCTTTGGCCCTTGAGCAAGGCCTATTTACCCTTTATGCTCCAGGGGTGCTGCATCATGGCTGACCACAGCCTCCTAACATCCCTTTACCTCTCTTATTTTCCTTTAGTATATTTATGGAATTTGGCAGAGACCCTTATCCAGGCTACCTTGGAATTATATAATTTATACACTGAGCAGTTGAGGGCCTTATTCAGGGGCCCGGTAGTGGCAGTTTGGTGGTTCTATGGTTTGAACTCATTAGATTCCTGTGAGAAGTCTAAGATATTAACCACAGAGCTACCACTTCCCATATCTCTTATAACAGTGTTAACTTTCATATTTAACATAGTTGCATGTTTCTAAGTAGTTCTAACAACTTATTTAGAGCTTAGCTGATATAATAAAGTATAGAGGTTAAAGATAAGAGCAGGGATTCGTGTTTTATACCTTTTCTCCCCAAATGAAATTAAATCCACCCGCGCCACCCTTTAAATAAGTGAGATCGGTTTCACCTTAATTGTAAGTCGCTTGGGATAAAACAACGTCTGCCGGATGAATAAAAATGCAAAAAATGGGTCATTGTTCCCTCGGATGAGTCAGACAACGTTCAGCAGGTAGAACACACTCCAATATAGAGAGCTTCTTGTAAATTAGCTCCTATAAGTACCTCCCGAGGGCTTCGGTTCATGCACCTAACACTTGTTTTCCTCGACTGCATTATGCGTATACGACTTTTGCAATTCCATGCTTCTGAAAACACTGACTGCAAGCCCACTCAGATCAGACTCCTTTTACAAATCCACGTGCTCTTTTACAGGAGATCTGCTTAATATCGATGTGCATTTGATTATCAGCAAGTGATGATTTATCACTATGGAACCCGGACCACAAAAAGAAAATGCCCAAAAGTGTGAACCTAATATCATGAAGTGTAATATTACTGTTTAAGGCCTTATCACTTTAATATTCCAAAGAGCACACCACTGGCACAATAGACATTAATGAAGAAAAAAAAACAGTAACCCGTTTTGCTAATTGGAAAGATGTTTCCATGGCATCTTTCTCAACAGAGTTTATTTACTCCTTTCTGGTGACCTTATTAAATCTCTGAACTCAGTGATCATTCTTCACAGCTTGCCTTCTTATGTCAGCTTTTCTGCTTTCTGTGAACACAAGAAGCGACAATAAATCACACGACTAATTGCATCGATATCAAGTGTTAGTCGTTAACAGATGACGACAATCACCTCCATGTCATTGGTGAGAACATGGAGCTATGTGAATGATATGTGTGGCAACAAGATACAAATGAGATGTGAACTGGATTTTCGGATACACTTCAGGGGTTTCACAAAGAAAACATGGTTTCAGTTACAAATGTGTCCTTGATAAGATGAGCCATTAATGATTTTTGTTGCCTCAGTGATTGGCAGACGTATTTTATTTACTGGAAGTCCTGTTACATTTTTTAAATTATTTAGAATTATAAAATTTATTATTGCATCAATTTATTTGTCTATTCAATTTCAAAATATTTATTATTAAACTAATTATTATTATTATTATTATTATTATTATTATTATTATTATTATTATTATTATTATTATTGATTGCAAGTCTAGATTTGGCAAATTGCGTTAATGAATCAATAATAGTTATTTGTTAAAAAAGAAAACAACACACTACACTGTTTTTGCCAT
>MU542898.1:1678682-1732253 GCA_024362625.1 Silurus asotus
ATATAAAAAATAAAAATAACCTGTTGCATTTTATACACTTTATGCATCATCCAGGCCATGCATTATTCAACACATAGTATTGGATATATTTTCTGTTACATATTTTGCAACATCTACTCAAAAAACCTAAAAAAGTAAAATATGATGTTAACAAATAAGGAAGATCCATTCTTTAGTCAGAATGCACTTACATCAGCTCCAATTGTATTCCACATCAGTGCGAACAAAAGGATGATAGAAACTGCAACATATTAGAATACACATTTTTTTTTTTTTTATGAATTAATGTATGTATATGTTTTTTTTTGTTAGTTTATATATTATATATTATATTTTGGTAAGTTAAATGCAAAATTGCAAATTAAAAAAAGCACAGCATGAGCTCAGTGTTTAATAAACAGTACATACAATAAATAAATAAATAAATAAATAAATAAATGCATTTATTAAAAAAGCAAAAAAAAAAAAAAACACTTGACCTGCAGGATCAAACAGATTAATTGGTAGCTAATTGTAATAATATATAATATAATACATGATTCTTGTCAATCTTTAAAATTACACAAAACTTATTGAAGCTCAGGGGTTATAGCTTAATTTTGTAAAACACTGGCTCATACATATCAGCACTGAAAAAGGGCTAAATTCAAGAACAAATCAGAGTTGTTTACACCTTGCCAAACCTTTCTTGGCTTTCCAAATACAATAAATGTGTTTCGCTTGAGCCAGGAACGCTGCAGAGCGTAAACCCGTAACTCCTACCGTGGCTGTTTCTCCTGAGGTGTGCGATCTTTGTGTCCGAGCTCTAGGTTGCTGCTATTCACCTTCCACTGTGTGGTTTTTACTTCACAATTGTGCTGCTGGTGAGTCAACATAATGCACCTGCCACCGACTTTAGCGAAGTCGCGTATGGTGTTTTGAAGGCCATGAGGGAACACGTAGCATGGTGCCTTTGTGCTGCTACGCTACGCCAAACAACGTAATTACATTTGTCGGGTGTGAACTTTTGGTACCTGCACAGAAAGTACCATGATAGCTTTTATTCGCATAAATACCATTTTGTCTCATTTATTTGAATGGCACGAGTAACCTTTAGATCTGACAAAGAACAAAAAATAGCGTCTTGTATTAGACTGAAGCGTTGCGTGTTTGGCTTGGCTGCATGGTTCCCAAGCCATTGCTGTTCTTTTACTAGCATAGAGATTGAAAGATAGACTGTTGAAATAGATGATCATTTTCATTTCCTGCAAATTGATTGTCGATTCTCTCCAACAATCCTGCTGATGAGAGAGAGAAAGAGAAAGAGAGTGAGACCAGCTGCATCGCTAATACATGCAGCTCTATTTTTATACTGAGAAAAGGCGAACAAGCGACGAAAACGAACGCCAGCTTTACAGGACGCTTCGACGTAACTGGGCTATGCAAATAAGCCAGCCGATCAATCTGGGTTTGCTTGAAGGAGAACAGAGAAAGAGATTGTAATATGACAGAGAAATGAATATTTCGATCGAAGTGTATGACACACATCCCAAATAGCATGCTGATGAGGCTAATAAACATGTTCAAGCCACCTAGCATGAACTACAAAATGTTAATCTTGCACTGACTCCACTGGCGAGCAAGATCTAGTTTGTTTTGTTCATTATCCTCGAAAGTACATATAAAAATGATAGGACACACCTGTGTGCTTGTGTTGTAGAAAATCGAAGTGTCGTTTAGTCTGCTTCTCTAACTTTGCATGATCAGCAGTCAGTGACAGGGGGACACGGCTCCTGAGCTAAACCTGTGCAAAATGAAAACGTTTTTATGACACCTTGTCAGTCTGTAGCGCTGTTTGATCAGCAAAGGACTATTTTAATTAGGCCACTCTGTGTTCAAAACGTGCAGCAACACACGGCAAACCTCAGACACACTGCACCACACCACACAACAGTTAACGATACAAGGAAGCAAGTGTGCATCGTGACTCTTTTGACAACTGCTGGGAAAATAGATTGCCAAGCAAAGACACTAATTAGAGACATAACAAGTTTAGTATCCACATTTGGACGTGCTTGACTTGAAATGCTCAAAATGTGACATGTTTAGGGAAAACAAACATTTTCATTCCGAGGACGAGTGCTCAATTAATGCTCGCGATCAGACCGCTCTCGGCTCTCGTAAATATAGTTGCACAAGAACATCGGCGATTCTTAAGAGTGCACGCAATGCATATTCAGACCTCAATAGCCAGAGGGTAATAAGATGTCGTACATTGTATTAGGGGTAACACTCTCCATTCTGAACCCGTATTCGTATGCGGCCAGTTTAGATTGAAAGTCCGATTCCAGCGAACAACTTAATCTCATGCCATTATCTTTCTCGAATAAGATGTTAAAGCAGCGCATCGGGACTCAGAGCTTGGTGAGGGTTTGACACGTCATGCCTCTCAAATTTCATCTTCTCGGCCAGCAGAGAAAGCGTCGTAAGGCGAACGTTTAAACCCGACCACGTAGATCTTACGGCTGTGTTTACGTATTCATTTATGTAAACACTATGCTAATGTGTTTTCCGTCTTGTCGCTCGAGTCCGATCCCGCCCTTCCAGTCTGACGTGAGGTGACTGATGCCAAGTTTATTTTGGTGAATGGTGCGAATTTGTCCCTGATGAGCAAGCCGTGGCGACTGTGGCAAGGAAAAACTCCCTTAGATGTTATGAGGAAGAAACCTTGAGAGGAACCAGACTCAAAAGGGGAACCCATCCTCATCTGGGTGACATCAAGAGTTTGATCATAAATTTTCCAACAATACAGAACACTGGAGAGTGAGAACTAACATGATTACTGGAGTATAAGATTATAAGTGATGTTCTTTCTGCAGTCTTAAACAGTCTTTATGGTTAGTAGCTCCTAGTTTTATAAGCTCAGCATTTTTGATCACCACAGATCCAGCATCAGCTTGATGCAGCCTTGATGTGACGCTGCTCGGGCCTCCGAGCGCAGCCATGCGGGCCTTGCATGCACTGGTGTTTGCTGGTTATAAGGGTTGAAAAGTCTTTATAATATACTCTCGAGAGATGCTTTGTTTTATTGACAGATTGAGCCTGATGAGTAGACTACAATCCCATTTTCATTGAATGTTCCAGTGTGTAAAAATTAGATCTGGAAAAGAAAAAATAGACTGGAGAACACTGCGAAAGTCAAACTTTCAACTGTGTATGCAAATAAAGCACACCGCTAACAGAGCTGTCTCTTTCAGCTAATGAATAATTATGTGTCCAAGCAGAAGTGTTGTTATTTAGGCTTCTTTTATGGTGGATGGCCAAAATAAACACCAACTGCCAAGATATAACAAATATTTATATATTTATGAAAGTTAATATAGGATTGTAGCAAGTTTATTACTTTAATTATGTATTATTATTCTTGTGGGCAAAAAATGTAGCAGGAAATACAAAGAAGGGTGGCATGATGGCCATCCCACAGCTTCAGCATTGTTTTATCCTGAGCTATGGGTACTGAGTTTTGTCCGGGCTTTCCAGTTTTCATCCATATATTAGGCAGCAAGTGAACATTTTATATCATATGTTTCAAAAGCAGGAAAAATGGTCACGTATAAGAATTCGTGTGACTTTGACGAGGGCCAAATTGTGATGTCTAGACGACTGGGTGAGAGCATCTCCAAAACTGCAGCTCTTGTGGGCTGTTCCTGGCCTGCAGTGGATAGTATTTCTCAAAAGTGGTCCAAGGAAGGAACAGTGGTGAACCAGTGACAGGGTCATGAGCGGCCGAGGATCATTAATGCACGTGTGAAGGGAAGGCTGGTCCAACAGATCCAACAGACGAGCTTCTGTAGCTTAAACTGCTAAAGTAAAAGTGGTTAAAGGAGTAACAACGCAATAAATATATATAGTTATTTTTTGTCATTGATGTTTTATTTAATCATTTTCAATTTTGTGCTATTCATAATAGAAATGTGGCCCTATTTGTATTCACCACAATCATATCTATTCAATCTTTCATTCCAAGATCTTTTTCAGTATCTCTTTTCTCTTTTATTTTTGCTTTTGCTCGGGTTGATCTCAGTATACACAACTATTAATATCCGACACATTCAAAACCACTTACTTCTCTGATCATACAATCTTTTTATTATTATCCAAAATCTTTTATGACAACTCAAAAACTATTCTAATACACTATATGAACAAAAGTACTGGGACGCCTGACTTTTCTAGCCACATGTGGTTCTTCCCCACAACGTTTGAGGCACAGATTTATACAGGATGTGTTTGGATGCAGTAGCACTGCATTTTTATTTAAGGTTCACTTGAACTAGGAGACCCGACCCTGTTTGAGCATGACAATGCACAAAGCAAGCCCCATGAAGATATGGTTTACATGGGTTGAAGTGGAAGATATTGATTGGCCTGCTAAGACCTCTGCCCTCAACCCTATTAAAGCCCTGTGGGGTGAATTGGAACACTGACTGCACCCTAGACCTCCTCACACTACATCAGTACCTGACTGAGACAAAGTTACAGAGAACTTAAAACATTTCAAAGAATTTACAATTCCAATTTTTAGTTAAACCAAATATATCATTAAGCTGAATATTAATTGACACTGCGTATTTCAATCACAATTTCTAAACTACAGTTATACAAGAAAAAGGTATAATATAAGAGACGAGGCTGGTGTTAGCGAGCAATACATCAGTTTTGTTTATACTATCTGAATATCTCAGTGAATATATTCTTATCATTGGATGTGGCTTAATGTGATGGTATCTGCATTTGAAATCTTAGTTCTTTTTTTTTTTCAGGTTAAATCCAAAGCGAAAATACAATCCAATTTGAGATTTAACAGTCATCATGTGGAAAAAAGTATGTAGTTAGCTTGGCAACTCGCTACCTCGCACAACATGCATTTAATTATTTATTAGCATGCTAACAAGCACAGATCAAATGAAAGATACGGGCTGTGTTTTTGCACATAATGTGACCTCGTTTTGATGCTCTGGAAAACTGCTTGGAGTTCATTTTAATCTTTATTGTACTTTCTTTGAGGGTTTAATGAAACATCGCCTGAAGCACATCTGAGAAATGAAGTGCAGATACTGGAAGCTAGATGATGGATATGGTGCTGTTTTTAAATTCTGTGATTATTTATTGGGCTAAGACATAGTATATGTTAGACAACAGTACAGAAAAGGAATAAAAAAGTTCCTGAATAGCCATAAGCATCAGCAAAACTGGATTACCATTATTAGCTACCATTATTAGTTTTTTCGATGACATGTGTCATAATCCTTGTGTGAAGCTGTATTTACTGCATACCCAGTCAGCTTTTGTCTGAGGTATAGCCTATAGGTTTAAATCATGTTCATGGAAGATATGTCGGGTTTGAGCTACAGTCTGCACGGTCATGAAATATCAGACGGATCGTTGAAGAACAGCCTGGCGTTTGATAAATTGGAAGTTGTCAACACTCGGCCATCATTCTTCTGTGTGAATTTTGGCTTGGCGGTCCACAGAGTAAGAAGGAAAATAGCGAGGGCGAGAGCGAGGAGGCTACCTGCTTTTTCTCTGAGTTTTTCTCCCCCTGCCGAGGCGACATTTAATTCACCGTAATTGCTTTATTGACTCATTTGCGAGGCAGAATTGCTTCCAATCTGCTATCAATAAAACATACACTAGGATGAGGGATAGTAATGCCATAAGTGGATCCTCACCCTCCTCAAAGAGAAGCAACACCCTTTTTTTCTTTTCTCTATGGACAAAGCTGAATTTTCCTCTTGCTAGACTTTCCCGTAACAAGACGCGACCATGATTAATACAAGTAATTTAATGGTACTAAAGTGTTTTCAGATGTCTAAGGAGCCCCTGGATTTATGCATCTTGAAAGTTTTTTTTTTTGTTTTGTTTTTAATAAGGGATCATTTGCACCCCGTTTCCTGGTCGACTCATAAAACCAAATGGCAGCACGTTTTAAATTAGAACTCAATTAATGAGATAACATGTACATGACACTGCAGCTGTTGTAATTATAGGATCTGATGTACCATCTCGCAGCCAAGTCAAATACGAAACATCCAGAGATGTCTGAAAACTCATTATGAAACAACATTCATAATGTATTTTATGGCTCTTGTAAGGTCGTTTTCACTCTCTCAGCACTATCTCCCTCTCTTTTTTTTGCCCTGTGCAGGCGTGTGTGGGCAGCAGGCGTTCAGGACGGAGCCGAAGAACGTGACCGTGAGGGCTGGAGCCACGGCTCTGCTGAAGTGTGAAGTGCTGAGGGCCTCGGGGACCGTGCAGTGGGTGAAGGATGGCCTGCTTTTGGGGCCACACAGGTCTCTGCCCGGCCACCCACACTACACCATGACTGGTGATGAGAAAAGAGGTGAGAAGCGAGAAGAGACAGAGAGAACAATCTGTAGCAATTGCTGAACATATGCAGTGGGAAAAAAACGTTTGTTTTATGTTAAAAAATCTGTTCATGCATTATACATTTCTGCATAGAAAACTATGGCATAGGAATTTAAATATCCGGATGCAAATGTATGCATCACAGTATATAGTTAATACTTTCATGAACGTTGTACAGTAATTTATTCCATTTTCGAGTGTAACAGAGTGGTGGATAGGTCCCCAGATTAACACCTTTTAATCACCTTTGTCACCTCGAGCTAGCTTATCTGACTGCAAGAATTTCGCAAAGTTTGTAATGTATTAGCGATCATCTCTGTAACTTATTACTGAATGAATAAATAAATGGATGAATGAATGAATTTGTATAAAACATAAAGATAAATTACATTTTACTGAGTTTGTATAAAACATTATAGGGTTGTGTGATTCCTATTTGAAACACAACTAAAACACATTTCTGATTTCCTTTTAGAAAAATACAGAAGCTCTTTATCCCACAGTGCTGCTGATTTCTTAATTTTGATTGATCATGAATCTAAAAACCTGCTTAAAAACACATCCTTTAATTGATCTGGTGGAAAACATATTTTGGCTGTTATAGTAGCATATTGGGAAGGAGTCTCCAGGGTTAGTGCGGTGTAACAGTTAGCGGTAAAGTAACGTTGTCATTCGAGAAAGTCTTCAAGATTATCTCAATAACCTGTAAAAGCTATTTTTACTTTATCATGTCATTTGTTGTGTTTTGTATTCAGTCAGTATGGTGAATGTAGTGGGCATTGTTGTGCATGTTTAGGTGAGGTTGACTGTATATTGTTCGTGTATATTGATTATTGACGATAATGAGTATAGAAATTCCCACAGCATGCTCAAAGCTCCGACCAGTTTATTCTGTACGTGATGAATTGCTTATATGTTGAAACGTGAATCATCAGAGAAACAATGAATGCACAAATTGAGTTTAATGGCTAAACTAGACATTTTGTTTTTAGTCAGCCTGTGCTCACTGTAGACTCACTTTGGTATTTTTAGCTGACAGCGAGTGACCCTGTTGTGATCTTCTACTTCATTCAGAGATGTACTTCTGCACAACACCGATGTAACATGTTTTTCTTTCTTTGGCCTTCCTGTCAACCATTTTTCACTGATCTCCCTTATTAACAAGCCATTTGCACCCACAGAACTGCCACTCACTAGGTGCTTCTTTTTTGCTCTATTTTCTTTCTTTTTTTTTTTTTTTCTGAAACTCCAACAAGCTGTTTCTAGTCCAGTCTGTTGCCAACATTCATTTCATGGTCATAGTCACTGATCAGATGGCTTGCTGAGGCTGGTTTTTGATGAACCACTTCATTTCTTGAAGGTCTGCATACGTCTGTGTACTAAACTGCATGCTAAGTTCCATCTGCATGACATTTTAATCGTAGACATGCTGCTCGCTTGATGTTTTTTGTTTTATGCACCATTTTAGAGAATGGCGTGTGTAAAAATCCCCTGACATACGATGCTTCTGAAATTCTTGATCCAGTTCGTCTCTTACCAACAATAGTTTAACAAATAGGATAAGAATGGCTCTATTTACCTAACGATAGCTCCGAAAATCTCAGGATATGTAGTCACTATCTCACAGAAACACCTGTTTTTAATTACCCACAAGGTGGCTATAAAAGCACTTTCATTCATGAACTATTCACAGATTTTATGCTCTGCTTGCCTTGTACGCAGCCTTATTATATATGTTTGATACTCTGCTGCTGTTCTGTTTGTGGATTCCCATTTCTGTTCCTGTTTCTGGTGTTTGTTGATTGCCTGACCCTGTGCTTGTTCCCGACCACATTTTATTCACATCTTGGATTCGTCTGCCTGTTTATTATAACTACCCAACTGATACTTTACATGCATGAGTCTTCTTTGCATGTCGATTAAATATTTACCTAAGTACATTGGTCAATCATATTGGTTTAGGTTTCTCATTGACACGATTCTCCTTGGCATTATTTGAGTCAGCTATTGACTCTGTAATGAATCACTTTCTGTTATAAGCAATACAATAAAAAAAAATATACACTGCATTCACAAAAAAATACAAAATACAAATCATTCATAACACTCCCTCAACTTTTGGAAGGGAAGCTATTATAAACGAGAATGCAGCTATGCATTAGGATATCTATATTTTCTAAAGTATAAAACTTGCAGTAAATACTTGCAGTGATGTGTATGCAGAACGCTCTACAGTGTGAATCTAGAACATGCTCTATTGTGCACATTTACAATGTGTTGAACACTACTGTATATTTTGTTGTTGCATGCAGAACACTATACAAATTAGTGCAAATGTGTCATATATAATATGCAGTATAATGCATCTATTGTACTGTATGTGGAACATTGTATAATGGACTATTATGTAGTACACTATAGCGTATAATGTACAGCTATGTAAAAGACTATATACTGCACTTCTATGTACATAGCACACTGTATAGTGCACTTCTAAGTAGAACACTATACGGTATAGTGCACTTCTATGTACATAGAACACTGTATAGTGCACTTCTAAGTAGAACACTATACGGTATAGTGCACTTCTATGTACATAGAACACTGTATAGTGCACTTCTACTTAGAAGTGCACTATACAGTGTTCTATGTACATAGAACACTGTATAGTGCACTTCTAAGTAGAACACTATACGGTATAATGCACTTCTATGTACATAGAACACTGTATAGTGCACTTCTAAGTAGAACACTATACGGTATAGTACACATCAAGTGTATTCAGAACACTATATTTATAGCCCACTTCTAAGTAGTACCCTATACAGTGTAGTGCACATCTATTTCATGTGAAACACTGTATAGTGCATGTCTACGAGGAACATTATACAATACAGTGTGCAACTATTGTATGTAGAACACTAAATAGAGTATATGTTCAGGCAGAACACTACACATTATTGTACACATTGATTGTATTTTTGTAGAATCCTATATAGTGCAATAGCACACGAATATTGTATGTAGAACGCAATATAGTGTATTTGCAGCGGGAACACTATAATATTGTACTGTATGTAAGGTGAGATTCTATGCAGAACTCTTTAACAGTAAATATAATGCATATAAAGATGATATATTGTGTTTGAATGTAAAAGACTATACAGTGATTACAGTGAATCACAGTGAATGTGATTCACAGTGAATTACACGCCTGTGATTTTTACACTCCTTACCAGTAAAAATTCATTTGAATAATTGTATATTTCTACGTTTTTTCCAATTGCATTTGCATGGTGATAATGGATATTTAAGCAATCAATTCATAGAAGTGTGCTGGAGTCATTTATCGGACCGTGGAGACCCATAAGCATTATGTTTTTTAGCTCTGTGAAGCATTAACAATAAAGGGTTCTAATTTGAGCACTCGAGATCCTGTTTTAAGAAATGAGCAAAAGCACAAAAGCAAAAAAAAAAAAAAAAATGGTGCTGAATCAGTGCTCTCTATAGCAGCCATTAGGGTTAAATCAGGGGAAATTAAGTTTGTTGCTTGGAGGGTTATAGCACTCAATACTCATGGTGCATGTAGCAGGTGTGGCAGGCAGAGTCTATAAAAAAACCATCAGCAATTACATTCAAGGCTAAACAAGGGGCATGAAACACACGTCTGTGTAGAGACTGTGTTATTCTGCTTCTTTTATAATAGCTATCGACTAATTCAAGAATGCAGATATCACTTTATATCAGATGTAACAGCGACACTCCTTGGTAAATGGTATTTTCATAAATATACTTGAAAGATCTGAACTAATTTCACAGGCAGGCCGACACACATAGACACACACACACACACACACACACTTACACCCTGATGAGAGAAAATGAACACATGAAAATGCTTCTTGTCAGTCTTGCATGTTGGATGTCAGAAGCATAATTACGGGGCTCACATAAACACCAGCGCACATTCCCCATCATCCGCAGCACAAACATCATCGCAGCATTTACTAAGTGCGACTCCAAGAGAGTGGAAAATAATTAATAATTTTAAAGTGCCTTCTTCTCCTCCTATGATAGCATTGATCCGAAAATTGCTACTGGTTAGTGTTAATTATCTTGCCAGCTTGGTTGACACCTCCTTTTTCTCAGCTGCACTGGGTTGTCATACTAAGATACTATTTTCTGCATGTTAGTTTTCTTCTGAAGAGGGAGAGAGAGACAGAGAGAGAGAAAGAGAGAGAGATTGTTCAAGGCTCAAACAGCATGCTTAAAGTTTGCAGAGGAGCCATTAATCGTTACAGAGCTAGAGCTCAGTGAATGAAGCCCTTGGCGGCACAATATTCATCTTGTAAATAATATATGGATCTCACACAGGAAAAAAAGTCGTCCTTTAGTGGCAGTAATTGCTCATATTTAACGAACATCCTGATTAGACTCAGTATTGCATATTAAGACATGCTGTATGACACAAGCCCTAGAAGGACTGGTGTATTTCTGTCTTTATCAACTTTAATAACTGCATACAAGTTTTATTCCTCTCAGTGGTGTGACTTATTTGAGTGAATGTAGTTTGTTGATGTACGTAAGCAATTCTTTTTCAAAAAGATTTTGGTTTTACTTAGTATCAAGGATATAAGCAACTTTTACTCTCAACTCAACTACATTTATGATTCAGTATATGTACTATTTTGATTGATAATCACTAGCACTAATTACATTTTACACCTCGACTGAAGATGTCATTAAGACTCAACACTCTCCTACTTACATCTGCTGTCTTTTTAGTACCGTTGACCTTATTTACAGTCCAAAAAGAGCTTGAATGAATAAAAAAAAAAACACAGCTTTTGTTAAAGGTGAATACAAATATTGCCCCTCTCTGAGACTGAGAGGTTCCCTAAATTTTTGCAGTAAGGTTTTCTGTACGTTTTGCAGTAAGGTATTTATACTTTAATCAATTATGATTTTGAGGTAGTTTTTACACCTCTGATTCCTTTTACACAACAGCAATTTGTAATTTGCAATGATTATGTCATTGACAATTGTGATGCTTGGAGACAATGTCCATTGTAAAAAGCGCTATACAATAATAATAATAATAATAATATATACATTTTGGTCCTTGCACTTGAGCACGCTGTAAACACCACCTTACACGGAACATCACAGCGAGTATTGCCATCATTTGGGTAGAAGGCGAACTCGTAAGGCCGCTCTACCACACATATACAGTTAAATGTTATGTTCTGGAACATTTCAGGTTCTAGTCAAAAATTGTTTTTAATTTCTATCTCAATCTACCAATAATCATGTTTTTGCATATACTGTATATAGTAATGTATAAGGTGTCATACTTTTTTGTCCATTTTTACATACATTAACTATAAGCAAACCTCAATGAGACAAATCACTAATGGTTTAAATTTAATTATGCCAGATGCAAACTTTCACCCACAACTTTTCTTTTTCTTGAGTTTTTCTTTCAGTTTATTGAAGTTCAAAAGTTTTTTTTTCTAGAAGTTCATTTTCTTGTAGTTTTAGAAGAAAAATCTTCTTCAAAAAACACATATCCTCCTGTACCTTACAAAGCACCCTGTCCCGAAAATTTTTCCATCATGCCAGAAAACCTACTGAGCATTCCGAAGCTCTAAAACTGGAAACTCCTTCCCGTAAATGTTAAATAAACATTCACTTTTTTCATAGGGTGCAACGTTCACCATATCAGCGATTATGCGTTTATGTTGAATTAACAACATGTTTGTTTTAGACCTTTTTCTTATTAACCTTAGATCATGTGGCACATCTGCTGCACAAGTCTCTGGGTAAGTGGTTACCATAGAAACGCGTTCTGTCCAATCAGATTTTAGGATTCGACAGCTCTGTGGGATAGCAGTGTATTATGAAGCTCTAATCTTGAAATGAAATGACTATTCACACATTTTTTGTAAGGGGAATAAAAACTCACCTCGCACCTCTCCTCTTTCTCTATCTCCCTCTTTCACACTCTCTATCTCTTACTCTCCTATAGGGCAATACTATCTTCAAATAGAAGATGTGGGCTTGGACGATGACTCCCCCTACGAATGCCAGGTGGGACGTTCCGAAACCAGTGATCCCATCATCTCCCGTACGGTGTGGATCAATGTGCAAAGTAAGCAAAACCAGTGCTCTTACTGTGTGGATAGAGGGTTATGCTTGAGAAGCAACGGTCATCCTTAGCAATGACAGATAGCTCAGCTTGGAACGCTAATGGCTCTGCGCATAGCAAAAAGGTGACACACAGTGCCAGACCCGGGCCTATCACTTTCCTGAGCAGTTACATTTGGGATCCTAATGAGGCATAGGGTGCGGGTGTCTGCAGGATAGAGTCTCAGCAATGAAAGTGTGTGTGTGTGTGTGTGTGTGTGTGTGTTACTGTGTCTTGAGCCAAAAGGAAATGCTGATTAACAAACCGTAGATTGTGTGCTTGTTCAGGTCGCACTCATGTCAAATCGCTATACGAGTGTATATAATGATACCACATTTTTTAGCAACACTCACTATATGATATGGTTTCAGTCAGGCTGCACAGGCCAGAGATCAATTTTTAGCCGTCAGCGTGGAAGTGTGAAGGCTGCACACGCTTGCTTTCTGAACTGGTATTTCATAGAAAGTCATTTGTCTATGAAGGATGCCATAACATTTTGAACACTGCAGATCATCCAGGCTCAGAATAGAACGGAATCTGTATTGGCAAGTTTACTGCCTGCACAGAAACTTTTTTTTTCTTTATATATCCTGATGTGCTTTCTCAAACAGAAATACATAAAAAAATAGAGGGTCAGAGAGCAGGTGAGGTTAGTGATTAAAGGATAAAAGTCAGTATAGATTTGTTTTGTTTGAGTTGTTGATTTTTAGAGTGAATAGCTTCTTCAGTGGCATTCAAGATTTCATTTGAGTCAAGTCCTGAGTCTTTCATTGACATTTGACTCTTTGGTCCATTTCTATTTTATTACATTGCTATCATTAATGTGCTCCAGTCGGATTGAACCAGTGCTACCTCTCTATCTAGAGAGAGTAAGGCAATAGCTCTTTAGTCTTTTACTAAGCCTACAGATAGAGGTGCTTTTTACTTGCCACATGTACATTACTGCACAGTGAAATTCTTCTTCACATGTCCCAGCGATGTTAGGAAGCTGTGGTCAGAGCACAGGGTCAGCCATGATACAGCACTCTTGAAACACAGAGGGTCCTTTACTCAAACTGCCCAACAGTGGCAGTTTGGCAATGCTCAAGCTTGAACCCCTGAACTTATGACCAGAAACCAAAAAACCCGCTGAATCACCACTGCCCACTACAGCCAAAACTCTGACACTGCCATTGATACCATCATCTTTCGGCTAAACGGCTGAATGAGAGCATCCCAAAAACTGCTTCAAACCATCTCCAAAGGGTTATTACGAGGCCAAGGCTCATTGATGCACGTGGGGAGCAAAGGCTGGCCCGTGTCGTCCGATCCAACAGACGAGCTCTCAAATTGCTGAAGAAGTTAATGCTGTTAATGCTCGATGGGTCAGGACTTTTTGGCAGCAAAAGGGGGACCAACACATTATTAGGCAGGTGGTCATAATGTTATGTTTGATCGGTGGTCATAAAGTTATGCCTGGTCAGCGTATATCGACTTTAATTTCTCATTTATGTGACATTTGCTGGTAAATTGCAAATGACAAAAGAAGCTCTTGTTCTTTCATTTTTCCACAAATGATTGGATGACTCAAGATTGGTGAATTTAATCATCCTATCAACGAATGATAACATCTTATATGAATAATGAAAGTGCTAGCCCACACATTAGCATTAGATTAAAAGCGTTTCAGGATGTCTTTTTCTTCTAACTGGCTTGCTCTAGGGCCCAGTCATGGCAGGGCATTATGACATTATTGCTATTATCCCTCTGACTTTCATCAGTTTTGCCAATCCTTTGGATTCAGTCTCAAGGAATGAAGACTGAGCGCAAATGTACAGGAGGTTTTCATTATGAGAAAATATATAGCCTAGATTTTGGACATTAGAGATATTTGCAAGAGTCAGCACAGTTGGAGTGCGATGGCTAAGCATTACCCTGGGCAAAACACCTTCCTTATCACAGGATATTATTTTGTGCCTCATTGGGCTGGGCATAGTTTCATGCCCCAATGATTGAAATTGGAACAAAAATCCTGTTTATTTGTAGCTGTACAAATTTTCCATCAGAATCATGACTATTTTCACCTTAATTATACATAATCACTTAAACCATTGCACTTTAATTATTTTCTATTATTTTTCACTTAGCTCGGATTTTATACAACAATCATGCTGTATCATGGATCTTCATATTTTTTGCCCATGTTTTAGCCCAGAACTAGACCCAAAACAGCGATTCAAAAAGAATATGCTTCTGTAGTAACAGGAAACATTTTTTTTTCTTAAAAGTGCAATTTAAATAAATCTGAATGTGAAAAGTATATATATATACCTTTCACATTCAGATTTATTTAAATTGCACTTTTACCTCACTCAGTGGTACAAAGGGGGCAATGTTTTTCTTTCTCATAGAATTCCATAAAAATGCATAGATCAGCATGAAAAATGTGTAGGGTAAAGTGCGAAATAGCTGAGTAAAGGCCACTTTATTAGGTACTCATGTCCAACTGCTCATTAACGCAAATTTCTAATCAGCCAATCACATGGCAGCAACTCAATGCATTTAGGCATGTAGACATGGTCAAGACGATCTGCTGTAGTTCAAACCATGCGTCAAAATAGGGAAGAAATGTGATTTAAGTGACTTCGAACGTGGCATGGTTGTTGGTGCCAAACGGGCTGGTCTGAGTATTTCAGAAACTGCTGATCTAATAGAATTTTCACGCATAACCATCACTAGGGTTTACAGAGAATCATCCGAAAAAGAGAAAATATCCAGTGAGCGGCAGTTCTGTGGGCGCAAATGCATTGTTGATGCCAGAGGTCAGAGGAGAATGGCCAGACTGGTTCGAGCTGATAGAAAAGCAACAGTAACTCAAATAACCACTCTTTACAACCGAGGTATGCAGAAGAGCATCTCTAAATGCACAACACGTCAACCCTTTAGGCGGATGGGCTACAGAAGCAGAAGACCACACCGGGTGCCTCTCCTGAAAGCTAAGAACAGGAAACTAAGGCGAAAATTCGCACAGTACCAATTGAGCATCGTGTCAACGTGACAGCCTACCTGAGTATTGTTGCTGACCATGTCCATCCCTTTATAACCACAGTGTACCCATCTTCTGATGTCTACTTCCAGCAGGATAACGCAGCATGTCATAAAGCGCGAATCATCTCAGACTGGTTTCTTGAACATGACAATGAGTTCACCGACTTAAATGGCCTCCACAGTCACCAGATCTTAATCCAATAGAGCACCTTTGGAATGTGGTGGAACGGGAGATTCGCATCATGGATGTGCAGCCGACAAATCTGCAGCAACTGCGTGATGCTATCATGTCAATATGGACCAAAATCTCTGAGGAATGTTTCCAGTACCTTGTTGAATCTATGCCACGAAGAATTAAGGCGGTTCTGAAGGCAAAAAGGGGTCCAACCCGATACTAGTAAGGTGCACCTAATAAAGTGGTCGGTGAGTGTATATCAGAAGCAAACGGTTGAAAGAATGAAAGGAAAAATTCTTTGTTTTTTTTCCCTTAATTATTGTAAGAACAGGAGAGCTTATAGTGTTCATTCCTGTGAACAGAAAATGTCCCTAATAACAATACAGGGAGTGCAGAATTATTAGGCAAATGAGTATTTTGACCACATCATCCTCGTTATGCATGTTGTCTTACTCCAAGCTGTATAGGCTGGAAAGCCTACTACCAATTAAGCATATTAGGTGATGTGCCTCTCTGTAATGAGAAGGGGTGTGGTTTGGCCAGTTTCAGAGCTGCAACATCACTGGAGTGCCCAAAAGCACAAGGTGTGCAATACTCAGAGACATGGCCAAGGTAGGAAAGGCAGAAAGTCGACCACCACTGAACAAGACACACAAGCTGAAACGTCAAGACTGGGCCAAGAAATATCTCAAGACTGATTTTTCTAAGGTTTTATGGACTGATGAAATGAGAGTGAGTCTTGATGGGCCAGATGGATGGGCCCGTGGCTGGATTGGTAAAGGGCAGAGAGCTCCAGTCCGACTCAGACGCCAGCAAGGTGGAGGTGGAGTACTGGTTTGGGCTGGTATCATCAAAGATGAGCTTGTGGGGCCTTTTCGGGTTGAGGATGGAGTCAAGCTGAACTCCCAGTCCTACTGCCAGTTTCTGGAAGACACCTTCTTCAAGCAGTGGTACAGGAAGAAGTCTGCATCCTTCAAGAAAAACATGATTTTCATGCAGGACAATGCTCCATCACACACGTCCAAGTACTCCACAGCGTGGCTGGCAAGAAAGGGTATAAAAGAAGAAAATCTAATGATATGGCCTCCTTGTTCACCTGATCTGAACCCCATTGAGAACCTGTGGTCCATCATCAAATGTGCGATTTACAAGGAGGGAAAACAGTACACCTCTCTGAACAGTGTCTGGGAGGCTGTGGTTGCTGCTGCACGCAATGTTGATGGTGAACAGATCAAAACACTGACAGAATCCATGGATGGCAGGCTTTTGAGTGTCCTTGCAAAGAAAGGTGGCTATATTGGTCACTGATTTGTTTTTGTTTGGTTTTTGAATGTCAGAAATGTATATTTGTGAATGTTGAGATGTTATATTGGTTTCACTGGTAAAAATAAATAATTGAAATGGGTATAATTTTGTTTTTTGTTAAGTTGCCTAATAATTATGCACAGTAATAGTCACCTGCACACACAGATATCCCCCTAAAATAGCTAAAACTAAAAACTACTTCCAAAAATATTCAGCTTTGATATTAATGAGTTTTTTGTGTTCATTAAGAACATGGTTGTTGTTCAAATTAAATCCTCAAATAAAATTATTCCTCAAAAATACAACTTGCCTAATAATTCTGCACTCCCTGTATATTGAATGTTACAGTTAGAGGAGGCATCTATCTATCTATCTATCTATCTATCTATCTATCTATCTATCTATCTATCTATCTATCTATCTGGTTCAATAAACACAATAAAATGCAATTAGATTCCAATCAGTAGTCAAATTAATAGGATTAAATAGAATGATAATGGTGCAATAGTTAACACTGTACAAGTAAAGGTAAACTGTATGATGCATATCAGTATTGTTAATGGCATCTGTGAAAATTAGGAATCGCAGTCGTCTATCAAGCTAGTGTGCTGTTCGGCAGTGTTGCTGTAAAACCAGCCTGCAGTGGCTGTAAAACCATCTGATAAGTCATCATCTAAGAAGGACTTGTACTTCCTCTCATGATTTTAACCAGACCTGCCTCATTTTATTAGAAAAAGGTTAATTACCGGTCACAGTAGCAGAATTTCATTCGTTCATTACCAGTAACCACTTTAATCGCTAGTTGTGATAAGGGTCATGGTGGATCCGGTGTTGAACCCCGGGAACTCTAGGGGTAATGCAGGAATAAATCTAAGATAGGGTGTCAGTCCTAAAGCAATTTAGTGCAGCCAGTCTAATCAGCATGGATTTGGACATAAGAGGAAATCGGAGAACCTGGTGAAAACCTGTACAGATGCATGATGAATGTGAAATTTCACACAGACCTGAGAATATTAATGGATCATAACTAGAGGTAAAGTAGTTACCGGTGATAAATTAATGAAATTGTGTTTTTAATGCATTTGACAATGTCTTACTTTCACTTTTTTACTGGCACAAATAAATAAATGTTAGCATGTAAAGTTTAGAAATTATAGTTAGACAGCAAGAACTATTGTAAAGCTTTTATTTGATTAGCATCAACAAACAAAAAGCAGTTTATTATTTATGCAAAAATAACTGCTGACTATCTTATTCACACACACACACACATTATATATATATATATATATATGGCAATATGGCATATTGGCCAGGGTAACAATCTAAACTCTACAAGTTTAGATTGTAGGTATATATCCCAAAATGTCTATCTGTGTCTATGCTCAATGAATCAGCCCTACTTTACCCTACAAACATGCAACTACTATTTTAGTGTCATTGCTCTGCTGAGAATGGCCCATCACCCAAATAATGCCCGAGCTGCATTGGTCATGCAATTGTTTTTAATTATTAATGCATGCGGACCTGAAGGTGGCTGACAAACTGTTAATAAACTGGTAACTCATGTTAAATTCATGAAATTCATTATAAAATCTGTTCATGAAAAATGCTTAGTAAGCTTTGAAATTCTTTAGTATTTGTCAAATGAATCTCGTAGCAAAGAAATCCACATGATGGTACCAACATGGTACCAGAGAGTTGTTTTAGGGCAAAAAAGATCTAACCTTTAATTAGATACAGCATTTGAAAGGGAACCTAACAAAAATCTGTTATAAAGCTTTGAACTGTACTGAACTTGAAACCTTCAATAGTATAATATAATTGAAGTTTAATTTTTCTGACACCAAGTTGACTAATGCTAGACAGTGAGTTAAATGCCTGCCACAAGTGTTAACTATATATTTAATGACTTGCTATTTATGACTTTTCATTAAAACTAAAGAAAATGTAAACAAAGTTTTATATTTAAGCTTCGACTGTAAATGTATTCTCTCAGTCACACAGGAATTACTTTTATTTATGTCAAGGAATTCTGAGCTGGTGAATAGACAGGCAAGATTTCAAAAAAGTAACAGGGCTAAGCCCCGCCTTGCCTTTTCAAAATAAAATAGCACTCTAGCGCCGCCAATGGCCATAAATCAAAAAGAAAAAACACAATATTAAGAAGTAGAAACTGGGCCACATTTCATGAGTACATGATATAGCCTATGGTTAATAGTCATGACATTTAGGGCATTTGGCAGACTCTCCTATTCAGAGTGACTTACATCTGAGCATTTCAGGACCAAGGGCCTTGCTCAAGGACACAGGAGGGGCAGCTGGGTGGGATTTGAACTCACGACCTTCAGAGCACAAGTCCAACAAATTTACCACTTCCCCATTTTTTGAAAACACAGATACATCTTCCTGATTTGATGTCCATTTAGGCTGAGGTTTTTCATCCTGCTTTGTGAAGACATCCTTACGGTCTTAGCAGTGACTGAGATTTTAGTTTTGATTAACCAAAATTTGGTAATCAGAAAAACTCTTGAAGAATAAGTGAAGCATAACTGACTCATAAGACTTAAAAAAAAAAATGACGAATAACAAATCTGTCTTTGACTGTCTTACTTTGCCTCACATAATTCTTCCTATTATATTAAAAAGACCTCATGATTATAAAGCATTGCTCATTAAGGCTATGGCTAGATATGAGATTGAAGTCTGAATATTTTATAATAGGACCAGCTGTCCTGGGGAATATCATCGAAATAAGATAGTAGGTAGATGTCTTCAGATTCTAGCTCAACAAATGTTCTCTCTAGGCATTTGTCTTGCGTGTGGGTAGCGAAAAGACAGATTAAATAGTTCAAAATTACAACACGCTGCCTGTTGAATATTTCAGTATTTTGTATAATCAATTACTAACACATGCCTGCTGCCAAAGTGAGGTTAGAGACGTGTGAAAGCTTAACTCCGACCAACACAGAGAATTCGCAAGCAGCAGCCTGGCATCAGACCATACAATTTCACCCTGAAGAAAAGACATATGTGCAAATATTCTCTCTCTTCAGCTCTCTCATTTCTTTTCCCTGTGTCTCTTGCTCCCCCTCCCTGTCTCGACACTGCGATGGGAGCCGACCCATATGGCTCAGGCAGGGGGCATTGAAAGCCTGTTTTCTTCTTCTGTCATCCACCATTCACCTCTTGCATCGTCTGAGCCGCTAGAGACTGGAGCATGCGTGTGTTTGAAAGAAGGGCACATGGGGGGACGGTTGCTGTGACGACACCGGTGGCTTTCTTTCTTTTTGGAGCCTGGGAATGGAACAGGTTTTACTGACAACACTGTGAGAGTACAGGGATGAACAGAATCTCCCTCATGCAAGCACCTGCACCATAAGAACGGCTTACACGTTTATCACTCTGTACTGACAAGCTCACAAGAATGTGCTTTGAAATCACGCCTATGCCAGAGGAAATTCACAAGTCGTTCTCTGGTTTCGATTTATTCATTTATCTGTACAGTTCTTTAAGTTTTGGCTTCTATGCTTATTTCCCTGCTTATTAAATGTAAGGTTTTTTTTTAAACAGTCTGTCTGTCTGTCTGTCTGTCTGTCCGTCCGTCTGTCTGTCTGTCTGTCTGTCTGTCTGTCTGTCTGTCTGTCTGTCTATCTATCTATCTATCTATCTATCTATCTATCTATCTATCTATCTATCTCATCTAAAACCACATCTGTTGGAGAGTATGGGGTTTGGTTGATGAGTTACAGCATGAGAAATCATTTTTCATGATGAAATTTTGACATGATTTCCATTGTACACTCAGACAAAAGAAAAAGAGATGAACTTTGCCAAAAACATTGGGTCAGGAAATGAGCAATTTAAGCTACAAATTTCCAGTAAACAAGGTAATTAAACTGAAACAAATGCACCCTCAGACCCTCCTGTGCCACCCTTCGCTTGTTTACTTTTATCTGAACTGTTTGGGGGAAAAAAAAAACTAAAAATTCAATTATATCATCTTCTTGTACACAAAGTAGGTGAAATATGACCATGATTAAAATAGGATTTTTTTAATGTTTTTTTTTTCTTAAAATAGTCATTATTTGTTTATCCACTATATCTGTTCACTAATGACTTTATAAAATGTATATATAAAAATGGGATTAATAGGACTGCAAGAGATCTACAGTATTTCTTTTTCCTTACCAATAATTTGTTGTTAAGATCATTAAAAGCTGAATTTTTCCTTATTTTGGGTTAAGGTCTATTCTTTTGGTTTAGGAGTATATCATTTATGATATAATCTACAGACTTTATTTACAATTTATAAATTGTTTTATAACTTACTTTATAATTTATAATATATACTACATACTTTCCAGAACTGAAATAAATTTTATTTGTATAGCAATTTTAACAATGGGCATTGTCGCAAAGGTTTTCAGAAATAAATCTTAGAACATATAAAATATTCCTATAAATGCATCCGTAGTAATCCAACCAGAGGGAACTGTGGTAAAGAAAACCATCCTGAGACAATATATTGTTTTTTCACATTTTTTTTTTAAATGTAAGGATTAAAAGAGCAGCAAATTATCTACATTATATGTTTATTATCTCTTGTTCAATTTATAACTAATAGTTTGTTAAAAAATTACATTTTAAAGCATGATATTTTGTAATTTTGAGTTTGGCCCTGTATTTGCCAGAGTGTATAATTTCACACTGAATAGAAAAATGCTGCTTCTTTTCTATTTATCTCAGCCACAGGTGATTCAATTAAGTAACATGTTGCATGTGACTTCTGCATAAAGGTTATGGACAGTGTCAGTTACATGAATTGCTGTATTTTGCAAATGTTTTTAAGTGCGATTTGTACCGCGTTGAATGTGGAATATGTACCCTGGTAGAGCTCTGAGCCAAAATGGGTCTTGAACTTCATAACATTTGTTTGTATATTGATGCTGTATCTCATACCCATGTATTGAATGCATTTTTAGTGTGGATATAATATTATCAAGATGCTTATAATATACCATATAATATAAACAGCAAATCAAACTGCTGGTCATCCCAGGTGATTCATCTCCAGGTCAGGATCTCAAAATATGTTTTTTTTATATCTCTCTGCTGTCCCCCTCAGCCACCTCTCGCAACCTTGGGGTGACTATGGACGATCAACTGTCGTTCTTCTCACATGTTGCTAATGTGACTTGTACTTCTCTACAATATCCGAAGGATTCGACCATTTCTGTTCACACAAGGTGCTCAGATGCATGTTGATTCTTTTCATTTCGAGACTGGACTACTGCAACTCTCTGCTGGAAGGTCCACTTCTAAACACCATTTGTTCAGTGCAAATGATCCAAAACGCAGCAGCATGACTTGTGTTCAACTTGCCCAAGTTCTCCCACGCCACTCCACTGCTTTCCCTTCACTAGCTTCCAGTAGCTGCACACATAAGATTCAAAACACTGATGCTCGCCTGCAAATCTAAAAATGGACCAGCACCCTCTTACCTCAGAGACGTCATCACTCCTTGCACTGCACCACGCTGTTTAAGATCTTCTAGCAGTGCTCAACTGGTACCACCTCAAGGCTCTTTTTCTGGCACCGAGGTGGTGGAATGAACTTGTCGTTAGATGTGGAAGCAGTACATTTTCCTTTTATTTGAACTAAAAAACCCAAACTTGTTCTAGAATGACAATGCCTTTGTGGAAAAAGGCATCTTCATGAAGATATGGTTTATCTGGGGTGAAAGATCTTTGGTGTTTTGTTATCCCTTTGAACACCTTTGGGATAAACTGAAATGCTGATGGCACCCCAGGCCCTGTTTCGACATCAATACCTTGTCTTACTAATGCACAAATCTCCACAACCACACTCCAAAATCTAGTAGAACATCTTCACAGAAGAGTGTAGGTCATTATAACAGCAAAAAGAGGATGTTAAAAAAATGTGAATATGAATATAAATGTGTTCACGAACCTTTGTCCATATAGTGTACGTATATTTGTCATTCCCTTCCATCTGCTATATCTGTAGTTGCTTGAGCCGTAAGTCTCACAGAGATGGAGATTTGATTATATTTTAAATATGTTATCTACCACCGACAACCGCTAACACGATCGCACATCTTTAACTTGCACATATCGACTATCAACTGTTGCGGGAGCCAATTTGTTCGGGCGAATATTACACTGCAAAACAGAATAATACCAATATCGAGGTGGCGCTCGGTTTTATCCATTTGTGCTGATTTCCCAGTTGTTTTGCACCATAATTTCCCGTTCTCCACACCACTGTGCCTTTCAGACTTAGGCACGGCCGCGCCTCGCTTTAAATCTACCTTCGCAAATCTAATACAAACGGCATAATGTCTTTAGCGAGGGGAGTGGGGCGGCAAGAAAAGGGAGAGAAACGGAGAGTAAAGGATGAGGCAGGACCTTAATTGGATTCCCCGTGTCCATGTGATATGTTTTATAATGGGCTAATTCAAGATGAATCACCCCGTGCAGGCTAGCGGCTAAGAGCAAGGCCACTGCATCAATAGCCAGCTCCACAGGCGATACGCAGAGGCGTCGTGAAGAGGAGTGGGCCTCGTCAGAAACATTTAACAAAGTGCGTCGTTAGCCCCATGTGTGTGTGTGTGTGTGTGTGTGTGTGTGTGTTTTCTCATCACTGATATGCTAGTGCAGCAGCCACTAGATCAAGTGAACCATCATAATTCAAAGCAACACAGCCTCAACTTGTACACAGCTTAAATTAGCCATGCTAGCAAACAGCCAGTGCAGAGTTCATTAGCCTTTTTTTTTATACAGTCTCTGGGTGGCTCTTTATCAGGCTCTTACGCCTGCTTCCTATGAAATAGTACCACACCAAATGCTCTCTCCCAAGTCACACGTTACTTTCTTGGCCTTCAGGTCGCAGCTTAGCGATCATTATTATGCCTTGGGTGATTTGGTAGGTTCACCAACATTTCCTGTGGATGGACCTTGAAATAATAGCTCTACAAACATCCAGATATAATAACAGTTAAACACTATTACTGTTTCCAAGACATTAAAAGCAGGTTCTTTTCAGGGTAGGTTTGGATAGTTGGTAATGTGGGAATTGGTAGCTTAGTGGTTAAGGTAATGAACTTGGGTTTAGTAGCTCGTCAGTTCAAATACCAGCTAAACTAAACTGCCACTCCTGGGAACCTGAGCAAGGCCCTTAACCATGTAGCTGCTCAGTTGTATTAATTATATGAATATAAGTCTTCTGGAAAAGGTCATCTGTCAAATTCTGTAAATGTAATGTAAAGCTATTTTAATGAAAATAATAACAATAACTACTAGCTAGCTTGTTACTGATTGCTGATCAATCCAAAACTTGCTAGCATGCATCTGATGTTTTACAGTTTATTACGATAACACTATGTTTAACACCACTGTTAACACCACATGGCTAGCTATGCTATATCAAGATGATGATTTCTATCGACTACTCGACTAGCTTGAGATTACTAATCTATATTACTTATTTTACTCTTATTCCTACAACTATAAGTTTTTATGATAATCAGATTAGCTTAATTAAATCAAATTAACTGTAATCACGTGTCCCTGGTGCATGTGATTGGTTAACTAAGCCTCGAACAATTTATAACAGGCGTGTTAAATGCACTTTAAGTAAAAAGGTCATGTTACATTCAATTTGAGGAAAAGTTGAAATGACAAAAAACTAAATCCTTACAGTTTAAATAGCTTTTTGTCATTTTGCTAGTACCACAGATTGCCAGTTGCTCAGATTTTATTTGCTCTATTGTGCCCCCTAGTGGAATAACAGATTTTATTTTCATTTATTTATTTAAAATTCAATTAGAATATACATATATATATATATATATATACACACAGACAATATAGACAAAGGTTTGTGGATGGTATGGTATGCGCTTTTTTAGCATCACATTCCACATTTAGTTTCTTCACACTTATTGGAAGATGTTCCACTAGATTTTAAAGTGTGCTACAGACATTTGTGCTCATTCACACACAAGGGTGGTAGTAAAGTTAGGTACTGATATAGGTGAGGTGAGGAGGCCTGAGATGCAGTCAGAATTCCAATTTATTCCAAAGATGTTCAGTATGGTTCGGTTCAGAAATCCATAGCAGGAGATCTTTAACTCCATTTCATGCAAAGCATATTTTGATGGAGTTTGCTTTAACAATACTTCACTTAAACTTTCATAATGCACTAATCTTTATTAAATAAATGATGGTAAAAGTTAGATATTAAAGGGTTGGTCACAGTAGGCTTTTTGCAATTTCTTCATAAACCTGCTGAGAATATTGGGAGAAACCCTAAATGACTTCCTGTTACAGCAGCAATGATTTCTGAGGGGTCCTAAAGCAATTACAATATTATTTCTGGCAGATAAATTAAGAAATATATAATAAATTTCTGTACACAGTGACACTGTTAGCCAGGCAGCTTCTTTCTTGAGGATCAATTTCTATTCTTTTAAAGCTTTGTGTAATATAGGGTGATTTGACATTGCTATAATCAGGTCTTCCTCCATGATGGATTTTTCTGAAGAGGTCACAATGTGATGTGGTATTCTTTTGGTCATACGTCCTCATATGATACAAAGTGATCTCAGCAAACTTGCAAATGCAAAAGTTCTCAGCATTGAACTTGCACTTCTGGTCTCTAGTGTTAACATGTGTGTACGTAAAAGTCACAAATTAGTATTCACTGGTGACCAGTAGGGACTAATAAGACCTCAGATTAAAGTAGGTTTTTTTATATGATTTCTTTGATTTGCTGATAGTGATTTAATATGCACAAAACACACTACATGATAAAAAAAAAAATGAAAAAAAAAAAAAAAAAGAAGTTTGTAAGGGTTTTTGCAGTGAAAACCATTAGAATTACTGTGATGGGTTATTTATTAATTTTTTTTTAAACACAACTTGAATTTTATGATTTGAATGATTTGAATTCGCTTTGCTCATCAGGTTTCACAATAGCTTGTAGACTTTATAAAACCTCAAGTACACTCTGTCATTAAAGCAAATCTGAGGTGTAGTAAATACTATGACATCCTAAAATACTTTTGAATATTTGACTTTTCACCTAAATTGAGGCTGATAAAAAAATCATGCTACAAATCATAATGAAAATAAAACAGAATGTCAAACAGTGGTATATTTTACTAGCCTTTACAGACTTACCCCCCCCCCTTTACAACTTTCCCCCCCCCCCCCCACCTCCATCATAAATAAAATAAATCTTATCCATACATTTTAATACAGTTTACAACCATGTCTACACACAGATTTAAAATACTTATACTAATATAATATACAATAATTGTATTATGTTCCCTAGAGATTACTGGATATCCTTCTGTGAGCTCATCATACCCATTTTAATGACATCACACCAGGAAAGTGGTTTGGTCTGGATCATATGATTTTTGCTAGCTGTATTGGCTTCACATTGCAAATTGTCTCAAGTTACTTAACTTGCTTTTTTTTTTTGCTTCACAGACATTGTGTACCAAAAATAATCTTTAGAAAAGATGTAAGACTCAAAACCTTGTGGCCAACTGACCCTAAAATATGTGTGCTTTTTGAACATTCCATTCCAAATGTAGTCCCCATTTGCTGTTATTCTTATTTCCACTTTCCCCTCTGGGAAGATTTTCCACTCAATTATGGAATGTGATGTGGAAATTTGTGCTCATTCATCCACAAAGGTGTAAGTAAAGCTAGGTACTGATGTAGGTCAGGTGAGGAGGTCTTGGGTGCAGTCAGAATTCCAATTCATCCCAAACATGTTCAATAGGGTTGACATCAGAGCTCTAAGGCAGGCTCAAGATCTTTCTCTCTAACCCATTTAAACCATATTGTCTTACTTTGCATATAGGGTGACTGTCCAGCTGGAACAGGCTTGTGTCTTCTCGTTCTATGAAGTCATGGGAAAATGAAATGTTACCCCTAAAGACATCCAATTGTGTCCCTCCATCTTTGTGGTAACAATTTAGGGAAAAACCACATATGTCTAGAAAAGTCAGGTTTCCATATAGTGTATGTCTTCTTTGATAGGGTTTGCTTACAGACAGGAATGTATCAAGAACTGTAAGAATTTTCTCCGCAATAATCCTGGAATCTAGTTGAATCTTATCAGCGTAAACAGAGTCATGTTACCCCAAGGCCAGACTTGTTTGTTCTAGTTCTGCTGAAGCATCTTTACATAAATCTCCTTTACCTGATTCTTTTGGTTATTTCAGGCCGAACGTGACAGCGACACAGGCCCAGCTGCTGCATTCAGACACTTAATTCCCGTCAGTTTTGTATCTACGCATTAGCCCCGGTAGACGATGGAGACGCTCAATCATTTCTCAGTTGTCAGGCGGACTTAGTCAATTCCGCGTCTTGTTCCCTTGAATAAAAATGTTTGTTCTTACACAGTGCTCAAAGAAATGCAGGCGGAATGAGAGAACAGGGGGGAAAAAAGGGAGGATATTGCTATCAGGCATCTCCTCTCAACCACACCTGCTCCTCTTTCATTCTTGGAGAAAGTGATGAGAGGAGAGCTGCTGAGAGAGGGACAAGAGAAGAGAGAAAAAAGATGAGGAGATAAAATGAAACGAGTGGGGAGGAGAGGGGGAATGAGCAAAGAGGAGAGGACAAAAGGGATGGACGAAAGAGAATGCTTCAATAGCTTTCAGCTTCAAAGCCTGCACCTGAGCCCCCCATGATGACGGTGTGGGGGTGTCTGCTCGTATGTATCTATGTGTGGTGTGTGTACATAGGTGGGCATATGGTTTGTTGTTTGTGGGGATGAGAGTTGCAAAAAAAGCGCTTATTGAAATGTGTATAAGTGTATTTACGTTATGTTCACACTTAAGGTAAGCTTGATATATATTTGAGGTTTGCATTTGGGTTACTGAAGCTAGGGTTAGTGAGGTTATCGGTAATGATTAAAGTATCTAAGTTTAGGGTTAAGGTTTCCGAGGTTAGGTTTAGGGTTACTGAGGTTAAGGTTAAGTTATTGAGGTTAAGGATACTGAGGTTAGGGCTAAGGTTACTGAGGATACAGTTACTGAGGTCAAGGTTGCTGAGGCTGGGGTTAAGGTTATTGCTTAGGATTTAAGTATTTGCGGTTAGGGTTAAGGTTGCTTAGTTTAGGGTAAGGGTTCCTGAGATTAGAGTTACGATTTCTGAGGTTAGGTTTACTGAGGTTTGAGTTAGTTAGGTTAGGGTTAAGGTTACTAAGGTTAGAGTTACTAAGGTTATGGTTACCGTGGTTATGATTACCGTGGTTAAGGTTGCAGTGGTTAGGTTATTGAGGTTAGAATTAAGGTTACTGAGGTTATGGTTATTGAGTTTACGATTACTGTGGTTAGGGTTACTGAGGTAAAGGTTAGTGAGGTTAGGGTTAAGGTTATTTGAGTTAGGGTTATTGAGGTTGGGGTGAAAGTTACTAAGGCTATGGGTTAGGGTTAAAATATTTTAGGTTAGAGTCAAGGTTATTAATGTTAGGCTAAGGGTTACTGAGGTTATGGATACTGGGGTTAGAGTTACTGAGGTTATGGTTAGGGTTACAGAGTTTTTATCTAAGTTTTGGGTTAAAGGAACCGAGGCTAGGGTAGATCTTACTGTGGTTAGGGTAACTGAGGTTAGGGTTCAGACTATTGAGGTTAGGGCTAAGGTTACGGTTATCAAGGTTAAGGTTATTGAGTTTTTAGCTAATGTTTCTGAGGTTTGGGCCAGGGTTACTCAGACAAGGGTTATTTGAAAAATATTAATTGAAAAAATAAAATTATTTGAACAATAATATATATAAATTCATAGAAACCTTAACCTCAGTTAACCTAACTCCAACCACAGTAGGGTTACTGGGGTTGGAGTTAGGTTAACTGAGGTAAAGGTCTAAGGTTTCTATGAATTTATATATAGTCTTGTTCAAATAATTTTCAGCTACTTACTCTTGTAGAATGTGTTAAGTAATGAGATATTTATAGACTGTCTTGCATGTACAGCATCTGCCTGCATTTTATTAATGATCTTTGAGTCTGTATTTGTAGTGGTCATTTGATGGGTTTTTTGCCTTTACACATCTGTTGAAAGATGTCTTCATCTTTCAGGAATTATTTGATTTTGACAAAATCATTCTCTCATTTGGTCCCAGCATTTTCCAAATGTGGTAATTTGGTAAGTTGGAAGTGCTTAAACATCTGTTTAAAGTCTTCATATGGTTGTAAACATTAACTGGCTTTGTTTTCATGTCCTCGGCTAGTAAAATTCATGCTCAATTTGAAGTACTTATGCACGATTGTCAGTCTTTGTACGCACCCCTGCTGTTTTGCGTACCCCCTCCCTGCATTCTTGTTTTTGTTACACTTTATTTATGTCCTGTCACTACTGAACTGTGTATGCCATTGTGTACATCATACATGTATGTTGCCTCTTGGGTCCAAGAAAATCTGCACACTGTAAAAGGCTGTGACTACATTATAGATCTACTTAAACTTGAACTTGGGTTTGCTTCTTAGAGACTTTCATTGTTGTGGAATGTTAGCACAAGGTATACTGTATTTTTAAATATGGTTCAATGTGTGTGTGTGTGTGTGTGTGTGTGTGTGTGTGTGTGTGTGTGTGTGTGTGTGTGTGTGTTTGTGTGTGTGTGTGTGTGTGTGTATTTCTGTATATATGTGTATAAAAGGATTCCTCCTGAGCACTTGTTACATGGTTTCTTGTTGTATTTGATTGTGTGTGTGTGTGTGTGTGTGTGTGTGTGTGTGTGTGTGTGTGTGTGCGTGCGTGTGTGTGTGTGTCTGTGTCTTTGTGCGTGCACGTGTGTGTGTGTGCGCGTGTGTGTGTCAGTATGTCTTGTCAAACTATGAGTTGTTGCTGTATGTTGACAGCTGTCTGTTTGGATCATTCCTCTCTCTCATCGTTAAACAGCAGACATAGACCTCCCCGGACCCCCTGCCTTCTGTGTGTGTGTGTGTGTGTGTGTGTGTGTGTGTGTGTGTGTGTGGCTGTTGTGCTTGGTATTGACAGTGATCATTTTCTCTCTCCCCCCAAAAAAAAGAAAAATAAATAGAAAGAGCACCAGCCAGACAGTCAGTCTCAGCATTTTTTTTTCCTAGAAATGTCTGCTTCCACCCACATTCAGTTCTTCAGTAAAGGTGGATTTACCTGAAGGTCATCAATGTTATAAAGATGTAATGCCTTCGACCAGTTAGTTCCCTTCACATTCTGACAAAATTGTACCTAATTGTACCTATATATTTATATGCACACTTAGTGTGTATATTTATGAGTAAATACAGGCTATTTGTTATTATAGTAATATTTGGATTGATGTGATGCCTACTATATGATGTTACTGTTGCCACCAAATGATTGTTTTTATTCTGCTATTTAGATCACATGTCAAAGTGTAATTTTTCTTCTATCACAGTTGCAACACATACAACAGATAAAGAAAAATGGGCATTTAAAAAAGGCAAAATATAAATCTTTAATATGCTCAACAACAAATCAATGGTCAAAGATTAAGCAGGAGTGAATGATATGTACTTCTGAGACTCTCTAGCTACCATTTGCTTAATTACTTTTGCTGCAGTAAAATATTTGGGGGAAAGCTAGAAAGATGTTATCTTTTTGTGGACACACTGTGTAAAATCCTCTTTAATTTCTGTAAAAAAAAAAAAAAAAGCTGTCTTATTTAAGCTGTTGTATTTATTTGTTTAATTCTGCAAATCATTTCCTGACTGGTGATTTGTTGTTTAAAAGCTTCATTTGTCATTTTGGGTTTTGTATTTATTCTTTTTGCTAAGTAATGATTGGTTGATTGAGACATAATATTTGACTGATGGTTTTGAAGCGCTGACACTGGAGACGCCTTAAATAAATGTCAAAACAAACATAGTTTTTTTCTTTAGTAAGTACAGTTTAAAGATACATATTACATATTAAACAATGAAAGTGGTCTAAAGTGATGTATATACAAACAGAATATAGCTTATAAAATAGCAGGCATATACTAAGTAAATAAAATGCTTATGAAAACCTCTACCTGTCTGTCTGTCTGTCTGTCTGTCTGTCCGGCTGTCCGTCCGTCCGTCCGTCTGTCCGTCCGTATCAGTACACGTCTTTGTACTGAAATTTTTCGCTACAGGGCTTTTAGTGTGGTACACGTGTTTTGAATGCAATCCTTTTTTACATGTTGAACATAGTTAAAATCTAAGTTTTCTTAAGAACTGTCAGGGAACCACCAGCCACGCCTCCTCCCTGCACTCAGCACACTCGCAGTGCCTTGCCTTCATACTAATCACCTTCACCTGTCTCCAATCTATGCTCTTCTTTATAAGCCCCACCCCCCATTCTTACTCACTCACTGTCCAATCTACAGTTTATACTAGCAATCATCCCTGGACTTCCCATGTTTCGGATTCCCTCCGTTTTCCGGTTCGTAAGCTTCTGTCTGTGTACTACGGCAAATAAAACGTACTGACTGTATTCTGGTCTCCCACTCTTGATCTGAGCACGACAGGAATGTATTAAGTGGCAAACCGCAAGTTCTTCCGCATTTTATGTCCAGCTTCAAGAATTTGACTTAAAAAGGAGAAAATCCTGACAAGTCAACATGTCAGGAAGTGAATGAATGAAGAATGTAAGGAATGAAGACATTTGTTAAAGTATGATGAAATAAGTAAAAAAGTTATGAGGATCATATCTTTTGTAAAATCAATATTAAATGTAAAAAAAAAAAAAAAAAAAAAAACTAAAAAATGTAAACTATTTCATTACATTTCTGCATAGTGAAGTCTCTCATACCCACTGTCTCTATGAAGTAACTTCCCCGTTTTACACACTTGCATACACATCTGTATTACCCAAATGGGGTTTACAAATGTAAACTATTTAATTACATTTTTCAATGTCTTTATTTTTATTCAATCTATTTAATTTGTGCCAATTAAACTGATTAGTCAATTGAATCAATATAATCAAGTGTATTGCATTAATTTTATTTATTCTGTTAAATTTTTATAAAATATTATATATTATGTACCCAAGCAGGCATTTTATTTAAAAATCAATCAATCAATCAATCAATCAATCAATCAATCAATCAATCACTTTATCTATCTATCTATCTATCTATCTATCTATCTATCTATCTATCTATCTATCTATCTATCTATCTGCTAGTCCATCTGTCTATCAACTTGTCTGTCATTCTGTATGTATTTAGTCTGTTTTAAATTGTGAATACTGTATATGATGCATTATTTGAAAAGGTGGATTATGGGTAAAAAAGACCTCCACATATTCCTTACCCGACATTTTCCCACAAAATTGATTTGCTGCTGAAATCTATGTCACAATCACAATAGCAATAAAACAGCAGGATCTTTTCCCCAAGTTATTTAACAGATTAATCATCGATTTGGATAAGATAAAAAAGACAGAGTTCTGAATCATTCTCATTTAAAATAAAATGTTCATCATCCAGGTCTTAATATTCACAGTGTTCATGTGGAGATGTTGAATGAGCCGAGCTCATCAGGTTTGAAAGGGAAATAAAGCTTTTTTTTTTCCTATCTGGTATTATTAGTCATATATTATGTGGAACATCTGAATGAGCGGTTACTATAGAAACAATAATGTATTTGAACAAGCAATTTTAATATAGACTTGTGATTCGTCTTGCGGCTGAGATTTACTGCCATAGCTTTTGTTCTAGAAAATCAAATAAAACCTAATAAACACCTTCTAACTAACTAGATTGTAGTTATCTTATAATGTGTATAAAGATTTGGACATATTTAGAGAAAAAGATTATAACTGGCTTTTGTTCATTTAGCAGCCTATACAAGTAGTCTGTTGTAGGCATTTACTTTTTCCCCTCTTGTGTTTTTTTTGCAGCCAAAAACCTTTTCTTATAGTTTACAATTAACTTTTATTTAACTTAAATGTGTATTTATTTGCTCTATGTTACAAGCTCAGTTCTAAATTTAATACATTTAAATAAATGCAGTGATTTTCTTATTTCATAAAACCATATTTTGTTTACAATAGAACATAGAAAACATATCTCATTTGTAAAGCTTTTGTAACAAAAAAAAAAAGGTCATTTTTAATTTGTTGGCTGTAACACGTGTCCCTGGAAATGTGACTGTTACTTAAAAAGAAACAGCTGGAGGAATGTTTTGTTCCCAGTGAGGTTAATTGCCAACAGGTCCGCAAGATGATTGGGTATAAATAGTGTATCTTAGAGAGACAGAATCTCTCAAAAGTAAATATGGGCAGAGGTTCACCAATCAGTGTAAAACTGCATCTACAAATTGTGGAACCATTTCAGAATAATGTTCCTCAACATTAAAATGTGAATAAAACAGGCATGATTCTGTATGGAAAATCACTGTAGGGGCTCCTAAACATCCCCACAATACAGTTTTGCTATAGCATCCACAAATGTGGGGTGAAAGCTATATCTTGCAAAGAAGAAGCCACACGTGAACATGATCCAGAAAGCCTGCAGTCTTCTCTAGACTAAAAGCTTATTTAAAATGTAATACAAAAAAGTGCAAAACTGTTTTGTGGTCGGACAAATAGAATTTTTTTAATTCTCTTAAGAAACCATGGACTCTTACATTCTTCCCAAATTTTTTTGAGTTGTACATGCTGGTCACAAAAAAAGGACCATAAGCTACACTATGTAGTCAAATGTCAAAACAACCGGCCAAAATATTTTGTGCTTTTAGTCTCCATTTGCTGTTATCATAACCTCCATATGCCAGACAAGATGTTCCACTAGATTTTGGAGTAAGCTTTTGGAGAATTGTGCTCAGTTAGCTACAAGAGTGTAAAGTCAGGTACTAAGGTTTGTACAGTGAGGAGGCCTGGGATGCAGTAAGTGTTTCAATTAATCCCAAAAGTGTTCAACAGGTTTGAGTTCAGAGATCTATTGCCGGCAACTCAAAAGCTTTCATTCCAACTCAAGTAAAGCACACAGATGGCTGGAAAAGTCAGTGGTCACAATACTTTATTTGTTGTAAATACAAGCACATGCCAGCAATCACTGCAGCTTTCTCACAATGGTTTATACACTTTTTTTCTTCATAATATTGTAATAAACATTGGGTGTTTGACAGGATGAGTGGAATCAGTTTTTCTTTTATTGCTTCAAAGCCATAAATCAACTTGAAACTATTTGCAAGTTCTAAAGTGTGTAAGGTGTATAAAGTACTAAAAAAAAAAAAAAAATCACTAGTCACTTGCTTTTCTCTTTCACGGAAATAACAACTCAGTGAAATCTAGTGAGGCCTGTCACTCTGTCACATGCTAGTGTAAAAACAGTGTTACTCACGATATTCTTGAAGGAAATCAGTAGGAACGACAAATTAACCGGGGAAAAATTAGATTTCCCCCCTGAACTACTGTTCCTATAATCTAATATAACTGCAATATAGTTTTAACCCCAAATCACAATTTATGCAAACTACATGTGTGTGTGTGTGTGTGTGTGTGTGTGTGTGTGTGTGGGTGTGAGAGAGAGAGATAGAGAGAAAAAGAGATAGAGAGAGACAGAAAGTAAAAGAATAATCTAGACAGAGAAAGAGAAAGAGGACGAGGGGAGAAGAGCAAGACCGGCAGAACCTGTGCTGCTGTTTCTGTTATTCTGCCTCTTATCTTCTTTTTGTCTATCCGTCTGTATTTGTTAAATGAATCGAGTTTCATGTCTCGCTGTCTCCTGCCTGCCTGTTTATGCACATAGATATGTGTAATAGATTCTTTCATATGTTCCTATGTAGGAATTTCTGTTTGCACACTGGGCACTTTGTTCAATGCTTTTCTTTCCAGGTCCTAATTATGAATCATATTATATCATTTTTAAGGAGCTGAACTGTGGATTATTTAGATTGTGGATTGTTTTATATATATATATATATATATATATAGTGGTACCTTGACCAAGTATCTCAATTTGCTCGCACATCAGATTAGTTTTTCCCATTGAAAATACTTAAAATGGAATTAATTAGGAAAATACATTTCTAAATAACAAATCTTGTAAATAACAATAACATTACATATTCTAAATAACAATATAGATATAATAAGGTTTATACAGTGTATTTACCTTCGAGATGAGACGACTTGGGCTAATGAAAACGCCGGCGGAGTGGGGCGGGGGGTCAGAGGCGATAAGCGGAGGCGGAGGGAAAACTTGTTTTTGATACGCTCTCTATCACTCCTGTACACTACAAATCCCTAAACTTTTAGTTTTTAACTTTTTCTTCTTAGCCTATCTTAATTTTCGTCACAGTCTGCGCTTTCTGGCTTCACTTCGGCATCTAGCAGCGGCGTCTCGAGCTCGTACCTCAATTTTTTGCTCCCGTAACAAAGCAAAAAATCGACAGAGTGACCGCTCGTACCTCGGAAAACTCGTACATTAAATGCACTCGTAGGTCAAGTTACCACTGTATATTCAATCTGTAATCTGAGTCTTGTTTAAAGCTACATTTTGCTAAAGTTTTCCCAAACACATTAATCCTGAAGTGACATGACACCTGCATAATACCGCTTATAACAACTGACAGAATCCTATCTGGACATAGATCTGTGTATTGATTTGTTTTCATTGTTTATTCGTCCATCTATCCATTTATGTATCGATCCATCTATCTGTACTTTTATTTATCTGAAATGATTCATACTTTTTAATTGGTTTGTTAATGTATCTGTCTGTCCATATATTTATCTACTCATCTACTACCTTTGTAATATTTATTTATTTATTTATTACTTTCAAAGACATATCTTTTATTATACATTTATTAAGTGGATGATACTTTATGCCCCGGCTTCCTTTAGAACGTGGGTGTCAAACATACAGGCCACACTATTTAAATGCAGCACATGTCTCTGCTATTCCATTGAAAGTGATTAACTCAGGTTGATTAATTCAACTACTAACAGAATGTTTTAATGCTCTATAATTCTTGATTAGCATGCTGAAAAAGTTAACAGTGTAGCCACAACTTTTTCCTTCAGAACTAGTTCAGGGTTTTCACAGCAACCAGGCCATTTCTTAATTAATTTCTTAATTTCTTAACATTTCTTATTATTTTTTCAGATAAGAACTCATAAAATCAGCCCATTTAAGCAGAGGTGTTGACACGTCTTCTCTTATTTAAATTCTTGTTCAGGTTTAAAATGTTTCTGTTTTATTTGTATTATGTATATTGTATAATCCAAACTGATTCAGCATTATTTTGTTATAGTTTTGTGCATCTTTAGCAACTGGGGCTCTAATGTAAATCTCATTGATAGGGTTACTTACAGGTATCTCACAGAGAGGGTTGTCAAGCTCTCTAATGCAAAGGATATAAAAATGTTGATTTTATTGTACACCTGCTAGATGGTCCCAGTGTCGTCAACTTGAAAAATAATTAAATTCATTTTCATGGACAGAAATTATATTAAAATGTAAGTCAGTGATTCTGATAGTGTGTGTGAGTGAGTGAAAGAGAGAGAGAGAGAGAAAGAGAGAGAGAAAGAGAGAGAGAGAGAGAGAGAGAGAGAGAGAGAGAGAGAGAGAGAGATGTGAAGGAAAGAAAAGGTGGCAGACAAAATGTAAGGTGAAAGAAGGTAGAAAGTAAGACCTTTGAATGTAATAATTAAAACGGTGTGATTGTGGGGAGAGCGAGAGAAAGAGACGAGAAAGTCAAGCTGTTGAGCAAATGTGAAATAGAAATAGAAAAAAATGATAAAGGAAGAAAGGGGAATGGAGAAAGACGGTGAAGAAGGATGATTAAATAGTTTTGGAGGAGAAAAAAGAGGATGCAGACAAAATATTATGTGATTCAGTTTGTTCAAGGAGCGAGAAAAAGAGAAAGAAAGAGAGAGAGTTCTGATAGGGGTAACAAAAGAATGAATGATACACAAGACAAAAGAAAAATGTCTGCATAAATTTGTATAAATGTTTTCCTAGGTGGACATTGTATTCATTTAGTTATGTGTTTATTTGTTGAGTGATTCATTTGTTACTTATTTATGTGTCTGTTTATGTTATTAATCAATTTATCAATTATTTTTAAGTTACTTATTGTGGAAATTTCACTGGCCCACATAAGGAAGACTATACATATATTGTAGCGACTTGCTAACATAAAGGGCGGAACACATGCACCAGGAAAGCTGATGTAGTTTACATGGTATTTATTTAGTGTTCATTGATTGGGAAATGGGAAAAGTGAGGCGATGGAGGAGGATTCGTCCACGAAAAGTCCGCTGACCTTAACAAGTGGGTGCTCAGGAACCTCAGCACGTAAGGTGCTCTTGCGGGTCACGGAAGCGGCTTGGTCGCTGCTGTAGCTCTCTCAACTGCAGCTGCCGAAGATGCGTCCTATAAGAAAAAAATAGAGAGAAATTGTCCATTAGTCCGGAGTGTTGCCGCTCTCCTCATTTGCCTCCAGCCATGCTTCGTTGGGATGCTCCGCCCTCCTGTCATTTGCGCCGCAGCTGTCCACAATATGAGTGCTAAAGTGCTGCTGTCCATTCAGCACCCGTCTGGCAGTTGTGTTTGAAAGACTTGCCTGTTGCTGTATGCGAGACGTGAGGCCAATGTCACCGCCTCCAGTTTCAGTGCTACTTGCCAGTATCACTTTGTCAGAAAATAAATCTGGCCCTTCCCAACCATTCCACCAGGTTGTCCACTCTGGGGAGTGGGTCCGGACCATGGGCTGGCTCAATTATTCCGTCATGCAGCATTTTGTCCACCTCCTCCTTGATAGCATGGCAGCATCTTTATATTGTGCTGTACCAGGTGGGTCATACCTGGTGTCGCAGAGAAAACATCTGCAAACTGGTCCACCAACTCAGTCAGGTCCTGCCACTGTGTAGATATCAACTTCTCCCTCTTTTTGTCCAAGGCAAGCCCTAGTGGATCTGTGGGGAATATGCAGAAAGCTGACACTGCCGGGTTTGTCTCAATCAACTTTTGCAAGAGGTTAATGTGGTACAATTGTGTGTTTTTTCTCTTGCCTGGCTGTTGCAGGCGGTACTTTACTGGGCTGACTTTCTCAAGGACTGTGAACAGGCTCTGCCAGAGGGCTAGGAACTTACAGGTCATGCTTGGGTGCAGCAGGGGGATTCGATCTCCCAGGTTAAAATCCTTTGGTTAAGCTGGCCAGTTATATGTTCTTTGTTGCTTGTCCTGCACCTCTTCATTATGATCCTTTACGGTCGTTGTTACCTTTTGTATGTGACCCTGCATCTTTTGGACGTACTTGATCCATGATCGGTATGGTGCACCCTTGTGAGCAATCAGTGCCAAATTGGACTGTTTTCCCCTCTGGCGTGACGGCCTCTGGCCTCTTTTATTTCTTGTAGTCTCCTGGGTGGTGGTTTCCTGGTTAGGGAATCCCGGCCAGTCCATGCCTAAGAGTGGGGGTACAGGTAGGTTAGGAATCAACCCTAATATCAGCAGTCACTTACCTTCGCCATTCGCCACCTGGACCCTGTGCACAGATGCAACACACAGGCTGAAGTACGCAAGTTGGGCATCCCCTATAGGAAAGGGAGCTACGAGTTGCACCCATCCACATTTTGCTGCGTTGTTTCCTTTCAATATTTCCTGTACGACTGTCTGTTGCTGGATGTTTGATTTTAACAAGTGTTTTAATACGGGGTCCATTGTGTGGTGGGGATTTCCAGGTTTGTGTTCCAGAACCCGTGAACACATGAACCCGGGGAGCGGATTTGAATAGTTAACAGGGTATTTATTCACAGTGTGCAGGAGTGATTGGGGAAACGGAGAAGTGAAGCAGTGGTAGAGGATTATTTTTAGTCCCTTGATCGGGGCTGGCTGGAGCTCGGAGGCATGTTAGGGTAGTGTCACTCCTGGTCCGAGTTGATCAATGCCACGACCGGGCCGAGGGAAGCTGAGAAGCTGAGCCCCTGTCCCGTTCAGTCTGTACAGGTGGGTGCTCGGAAATTTCTTCATGTAAGAAGCTCTTGTGGGTCGCGGAAGCAGGGTATGCGCAGGCGTGGTTGCTGCTGTAGCTCTCTCCGCTGCAGCTTCTGAAAAAGAAAAATAGAGAGAATAATAAATAAATATAGGGTTATTTGTGGTAACTGAGGCTATAGCTTGGGTCTTATTGGGATTTATAGGCAACCTTATTGATTCTGTTAATGTAAAGTCCTCATAAGTATAGTACGGTGTGTGTGTTGTATTTTACTAAGGTCACAATTGTACTTTTACTGGCTTTGTTTTACCAGGTACATACATACACACACTCACATCTTCTGGAGCCTAAATTCAAAACGTGAAACAGAGAGAGAGAGTAAGAGAAGCAAACTGCAAGAGAGAAAGAGAGAGAGAAAGAGGAATGAGTGTGCTGACTCGGTGAATAAGAATAAATGAGAGAAGGAACAGTACTTAAAGACCTGCTGCTACAGAGAGAGAGAAAGAGAGAGAGAGAGAGAGAGAGAGAGAAATAGAAAGAGAGAGAGAGAAAGGTGGTTGTGAGAGAAGTGAGAGGTGCTGAAAGGAGAAGCGCTCTGCTGCCTCCCCACTTTAAAAACATCACTCTTATTTTAGAAGATTTGTGCGACCAGTCGACGCCTCCGCCGTCACAACAAGTGATGAACCTGAGAACATGTGCACAGGGGGGAGAGAGAAAAATGTGAGATGGAAGAAGAGAAAGTGGGGATGCTGTGAAGTGATGAAAGAGGACATGAAGGAGAAGAATGAAAGGAAAGGAAGCAAATAGGGAAAAATAAAGTGACTGATAGAGCATGAGGGAGGAAAGAGAGTGGGAGAGGCAGATTGAAGATTAAGAAAGACAGTGCAAGGATTGGAAAAGTGTGAGGAGAGAGAGGGAGAGAGAACGAGAGAAGACAATGTTAGATATAAACAGAGAAAATAATTGAATGTATAGGAAAAATCTAACAATTATAGAGTGTGATTGTGCATAAAGATAGACAGATAGATAGATAGATAGATAGATAGATAGATAGATAGATAGATAGATAGATAGATAGATAGATAGATAGATATGAAGGAGAGATATGAAGGAGGGATATTAAGGAAAGATAATTGGAGAGCAAGAGGGGGGAAATAAGGAAAGAAGAATGTTTAAAATGGTAGTGGTGGAGCAAAAGAAGGTGTGGAGAGAAGATAGAGATAGACAAGGAAGAAATGTTGCAACTGATTGTTTGTGTGTTAGAGTGAGAGAGAGAGAGATTGATAGAAAGAGGAGTGAGAAAGAGTGGGAGATGAAATATGAGAAGAGCAAACAGGGGAAATGGAAAATGGAGTGTAGGAGAGAAAATGAGAGAAAAAAAAAAGGGAAGGAACGAAGGGAAAAACATGAGGTTGAGAAGCAATGAAAGGAGTAAAAAAGAGCAAATAACCAGGAAGACAAAAGAGTTTCAGCTGTATGAGGGGAAAGAGAGAGAGAGAAAGAGAAAGCGAGAGAGCGAGAGAGAGAAAAAAAGGGGCAATGCTTGAGAGTGATGAAAGAAAAAAGAGGCAGAGAAAAAAGAGAAAAGCAGAATGGGTAAAATAGCGATTGATCGTGTGTGAGGTAGGAGGAGGGACTTTACAAATGCATGTCATTATTTGGCTTTGCAGTGTGGTCTTCAAGTCATCAGAGACCACGCGCACACACACACACACAAACACACACAAAAGGTTCTTCGTTTAAATCAGTTTGGAGCTCCAGACAAATCTCATCTCTCTCACAACGCTCTCAGGTCCTCACACTGCAACAGCCCCCCCTAGTGGAGACAGCCTTCTCCAAGCATTATTGTCCCCACAAACACACACACACACACACACACACACTCAGACAGAGATATAGAGATATTCAACAGGTATGAAGTCACAGCACTCCTTGATTAAAGGATAGAAATAAAATATGAACGTCATAGCAGTGAATAGAAACGTGTTGAAGCTGCTTTTCTGGAACAAATGTATCACAAATCTTTCTGTTGCAGTGAAAAGAGTTTAAAACTAAATATTTTTTTAAAATCAGCAAAAAAAAAAAAAGAAAAAAATCAGTTAAAAAAAAAGAAAATAAATCAGCTAAAAAAAAAAAGAAAAGAAAAATAAAGCTGGTTTTTACTTACCACATGCACATTACAGCAAAGTGAAAAATCTTTCGTTACATATTTCAGAGATGTTAGGAAGTTGGGGTCAGAGCGCAGGGTCTGCCATAAAAACCTTATGACCAGTTTATAAGCAGTTGTAAGAGGTGATAAATGATATGATGGATTATTGTTCATGGATGCTCATCGTTGCGCATTTACAGCAACTCCTGCTGTTCTGTGGTTACTCTGTACTCAGCAAAATGACCATTTGTACATTGAGACATTAGGATCAGAAGGACCAAGCTAAAAAAAATGGGTCACAGCCTTGACCATCAGTAAAGTTGAAAAAAATAAAATAAAAAATTTCATAATAATATATATAAATATATGTAAATGGTATATTAATTAATTAATTCATTCATTCATTTATTCATTCATTCACTCATTCACTCATTGTACTAATAACAATAATGACAATAATGTTAATGTATTGTTAAAAAAATCAAAGTAACAAATAATTTGTACACTAAATGAACAAAAGTATTAAAAAACCTGACTTTTTCAGTCACGTGTGTTTTTTCTCCAAACTGTTACCACAAACTTGGAGGCACACAATTGTATAGGATATTAAACATTTCCAGCATTGTAGCCTCTTTTTTACAACGCAAACTCCATTAAGATATGGTTTCTATAGGTTGGAGTGGAAGATCTTGATTGGCCTGCAATAGAGCTTTAAGCTCAACCTCAACTGAAGACCATTGGGATGAATTGGAATGCAGACTGCACCCCAGGCTTTCTCACCTCACCTACATCACCTGATTGTACTAAAGCTCTTGTGGCAGATTGAGCACAAATCTCCACAAGCACACTGCAAAACCTAGTGAAAATATTAGATCTTCCCCAAAGAGTGGAGGTTTTTATAAGAGCAAATGGGGACTGCATGGCAAATGTGTTCCCCTATGCCCATGTATGTTAATGTCGCTGATATAATTCAAATGAAACTAAAAAATAAGATGTTATTCCAAAATCTCTCGCAATATAAATAATATTTATTGTTTGTTTGGTTGGTTGGTTGATATTTTATGAATTCTTCTCAATTGTATGTCCATATTAGTTTAGATAATTCTGTGCATGTGTGTGAATTAAAAGGAAAGAAAATGACATATCTTTTATAAAGAGAACCTTCGTCAAAAGAGTCAATGTGAGAGAAATAATTTCAAAACAAGTGAGTGTGTGCCATGTTTGCTTTTCAAGCTACTTTAAATGATTAAAAAAAGGGTTTAGTAAAATTTTTTTAGCTTAGGGTTCCAGTCATGTACACTTATACTGCCAGAACAGTAGATCAGATCTAGGAGATCAGGGAATATCAAATTACCCAGCTTGTAATCATGTTACTTGCATTTTAATTGTGACTTTTTTATAATGAAGTCTGGGATTTGGGGTATCTCAGTGTATTCGCATGATCTTTCAAATATCATTGGATTTTCTAAATATTAGATGTCACAGTATAACACTATTTCTGGTGCTAAGAAGCAGGTTAGAAAATAAAATCTGTCTGCTGTAAAATGATGCAATTTGTACATTTGCTGCAAAATGAATTGTGTAAATTGTAATGAATTACAAGTGTGACTTCAGGTTAGGTTACATTTCTCCTCCAGATATCTATACCGCTGGATTACAGCTATCATACAGCATTTTCAGTAAATGACACCAAATATGTGTGGCATCCTTGGGGAAAAAAAATTAATCATAAAAAAAAGTAGTTCAGAAAAATGACAGGTTTTCCTGCACGGAAATGTGTTTCACTTGTGGAGATATCTCCTCCAGAAGCTCTGCTTACGCACGAATATGAAAAACGGGGAGAAAAAAGTGCATTAAAGGTTTGATTCTAACTGCAGTGCAGGAGTGTGACAGATGCTCTTTTTGGCAGACGATATCTGATTACAAACTGAATTAAATTAGGCTTACGTCGGTCTCGCGACATCACGTAGATATCATATGCTTTGATCAAAGCGTGACATTCACTGTGAGAGTAAATCGCATTTTCAGTGAGGTTTTAGATATCTTTTGGTGTCTGTACACTACATGATATTTAAAAGAATATAAACTAGGTAATAGTCACATATATTTAATATCATGTTCTTTTTGCATACAATATGGGACTGTTATGGTCACATTTCAAATTATACTCTTTTTGTGTAACTTCACATTTGATTTGCACTGTATACTGTATTATTTGTAACATATTTATAATGTCATTCAAAGAGTTTTCTTTATTTTCATGACTATAAAAATTGTAGATTCACACTGAAGGCATCGAACTATGCATTAACAGATGTGGAATTATATATGGAATTATATACATAACAAAAAAGTGTGAAACAACTGAAAAATGTCATATTCTAGGTTCTTTAAAGTAGCCACCTTTTGCTTTGATTACTGCTTTGCACACTCTTGGCTTTCTCTTGATGAGCTTCAAGAGGTAGTCACCTGAAATGGCCTTCCAACAGTCTTGAAGGAGTTCCCCGAGAGATGCTTTGCACTTGTTGGCCCTTTTGCCTTCACTCTGCGGTCCAGCTCACCCCTAAACCATCTCGATTGGGTTCAGGTCCGGTGACTGTGGAGGCCAGGTCATCTGGTGCAGCACCCCATCACTCTCCTTCTTGGTCAAATAGCCCTTGATGCCTTCAGTGTGACAATTTTCATAATCATGAAAATAAAGAAAACTCTTTGAATGAGAAGGTGTGTCCAAACTTTTGGTCTGTACTGTATATATTTATATACAGACGCTTCCCACTTTATGAAGATTAATTTTATGAACTTAATGTAACTTGTTTGTAAGGTGGGGAGCGTCTGTATATATAATGATGTGGTATCGAAAAAAGTTTCAAGACTCTGTCTACCAGAACGTACTTTATTTATCTATGTTTACACACAATCACCTTTAAAATAGTTCCCTTGCACAGCAATACATTGCTCCCAGTGGGTATTTATTTTCAAGAAGAGTTTGCAGAAGCCAAATCTGTCAAGTGGGGTGGGTGTGGAAGTGAGATCATGAGAGAAACTCATAGGAGGAGGTAGTCAGACACGTGGTCAGAATAGCAGACGTGGTAATGCACTCGGTCAGAAGAGCACCAGATGCACAACTCCCGATGAACACAAGATGATGTCTTTTGCCACACTGACTTATGAAGGTCGGTTCTTCCTGTGACTGTGAATCCTGCCTTGTGCTGCCATCTGTTACGAAACTAGTCTTGAAAATTTGATACCACGTTTTGTGTATATATATATATATATATATATACACACACACACTTTATACTGTATATATACTGTATATATGGCTGTGGGCATTTGTGTTTATTCACAAGTCCACAGAAGCATTAGTGAGTCCAGACTGTCAGTCAAGGAGGTTTGGGGTGCAAATGATGTTTCATTCTTTTTCTTTTTCATCCACAGTGACATCCAACAGTTAATTTTATTGATACATTTTTTTTTTTTAACTCAGACGTTACAACATAACAGCTCCTTCAATAGGTCTCTCCTACTGACTTTGTATTTCAGTTCCTCCATCGAATCCCTCTATTGTTCTGGACTCAGAGGAGCCGTGGGTGGAAGGTCAGGAGTACACAGTGACCTGCATCGCCCCAGACTCCAAACCGGCTGCTGATGCCACGCTCTTTAAAGGTATGACCACATTATAACATTAATAAAGACTTTTCAGATGCCAGAATATCGTTAGACTGTGGATCAGGTACCTTTTAATGCTCTAAGGCACGCCTTAAGGAAAACATGATGCTGTTCCTCAAGACACTTCAGTCATTTCTTTATTTATTTGCTTTATGTACTTGAAAAAGCTCTTGCTTCTGGCTTGGTTATGTATTTGAGGTTAGTGGGATGTTTTCTGAATGTTTTTGTTTGAAGGACGTTCAGAGGTTCTGAGAATGTTGTACACAACAGTTGTGTAGAATGTTTGAATGTTAATGCAAATGGTGCTACAACATCTAAGGGGAGTTGAATGCTGGGTAAGAAGTCATTGACTTACAAATCTAAAATACAAGGCATGTGACATCGAAACGCTCGTCTGGCCAAGAACGATTGCGTCTCACGTTTCACAGCCGGTGTAGATTTTTGCACAGTCAAGCACAACTCACAGTTTCTTCAGGAAATGTCACATTTTAGCATGACTATTATTATAGTTACAAATGTGTAAATAGCATTGTGACATAATTCATAGTGTCAGAGATGATATCTTTTCATGCTGAGCCCAACATGCCAGCTCATGGGGATCAAGCTAGTGTGTAGCACTAGCTAGCGTGTAGCACAGTGAGCTAGTGTGTAGCACATTCCATTCTCTGTCTCCATAAGCTTTTCTTTAGATGTTTTCTCCTTTCCCCAGCCTTGTCTTGTAAATTGTCATCTCCTTCATGTGTCATAAATGTTTATAACAGTTATTTAGTAATTTACCCTTTTATTATTTTGTAACATATAGAACCCTTTGATTCATACAATTTTGTTCCACCTTTCTTGCTTCATGGTTTGCCAATTTTTATTTGGTTTTCTGGTTTCTCGCTCTTTTTTTGCCTCGTTCATATTTCTTGCTGATACCTTGCCCAATTTCTGTTTTGCCCGCAGTTTTAGATTGTTTGCCTGTTTTTATATATTATAAATGATCTTATCCATCACTAGCATCTGCTTCAGCTTCTTTGCATTTGGATTACATGACGCATAGCAGCAGATGTTTTTTTGAAAGTTATCAGAATTGCTACTAAAACATTTTTGGGGGCACGAAATGTATACCTTCTAAAACATATGCATTTACAGAAAGTCATTTATTTAACGGACGTTTCCCCAACATATAAATATCAATCAATAAAAAGTACAGTATGACATAAAATGTAATGCATTGAAATTGTAGTAGTTGGTTGTATGATGTATAAGAGAAATAAAACATTTTAAGATGTTAATATTAACTGCTACTGGTGTTAACAGCAACCCTTAACTCAATCACTGTTCAAAACAGGAATCCCAATCATCTTTTGCTCCTTACATATTGAATTTTTCAGCACTGGGGTTATAGTAAGTGCTGCTTAAACAAATGCTTTGTATTATTCAAGCATAAATTATAAAACCTTGACTCCTCTTTGATAATGAACACCTCAGATATTATAACATCATATCTATTTAAAATATTTGAAGAAAAAACGCATATGTTTTACAAATGTATACAAATGTGCAGTTGAGGGTTAAGGGTCTTGCGCAAGGGCTTTGATGTGGCAGTTTCATAATGTTGTAATTTAAACAGCTTTTTAATCAGATGTACAACAGTCTTTATCTCCACATTTGTTCCTGGTTTCCAACATTTGAAGTCTTTAAGCTCATTTTAAGCTAATTTGAACAATTAAAGTAAGTTCAAAGCATATTTTTTAGGAAAAGTGAAAACTATTTGGCAACAGGTTTAGAAACTGTATTTGTTGTGTATTGATATATTGTAGAATAGAAACATATGTTACAACACAACCATAAAGAAAAGCACTGTGTCAATTGTAGATAGACAGCCAGCCAGCCAGCCAGCCAGCCAGCCAGACAGACAGACAGACAGATAGATAGATAGATAGATAGATAGATAGATAGATAGATAGATAGATAGATAGATAGATAGATAGATAGATAGATAGATAGATAGATAGAAAACTTCTGGAGACATTCTGTTGAATTACAACACACCTTAAATATAGGAAGAACATTTCTATATACTGTATCTTTGTTTATATCTTTATCTAAATTAATATCTTGATTTTTTTTTAATGAATTTTTATGTTTATAAACAACCCAGAGGAATAGTGTGCTATTATATATAACTAACACTATTTCCAATTCTCAGATGGAGAGGAGCTGACAGACACATTGTCTTTCACGATGCCAGGCTCTGAGGACAAACTCCTGAACACTCACACTGAAGTTAAGTATGTTTTCTTTCTACTGTTGCTATTCTTTTAAAATCCAACTGTATCTTGAAGAAGTTTTTATTTATTACAGCAGTATGCTAGGTAGAGATAGATCAAATAATGTGGGCTGAATATTGCTATACTATTAGGAGATTCATTCTGTGAGTTCCCATAAAATCCCAGTAACATATTTATTTCCAATGTCTCGGCATAATGGCAACATTTCCTGAAGAAACACTAAATCATAATATAAACCCAAAATATGCTTAAAAGACTTCCATTTGGTATTTTTTTCTTAGGAAAAAAAATACTATGTGTAATTGAAGTTTTCCTCAGTTCTTTCCACATTTTGGTGAACTGCATTTAGTAATCTATGGAATTTTTATAAGGCCTTTTATTTATTTATTTTTTGCTCCTGAAAGAAGTTTGCATTTACATTTATCAGATGCAAAACTATTAAATGTTACATTCTGATGCAACATTTAATAGTTTTGCATCTGATAAATGTAAATGCAAACATAGAGTTTGCATTTTTGTAAGACCACAAAGTGTCCTGGTCTTACAAAAATGCAACCTCTATGTTCTTCATGTTCCAGGCAATAGGGATTTTTGACTTGCCATGAGAGTTTGTTGGCTTTGAGAAAAAAAAAAAACAAGAACACAGCCAAAATCATTTGCAGTCAAGTTTTTGGTCACACAACTTCTACTACTTCTTCTTGCAATAAGATACACCATGTTACTACAGAACATGTTTTAAAAATCGTCTTGAGAAAAAAAAATCCATCTTGCATAACTGGAACTTTGAACAAATTAGATTTTCAGCCAATCTATTGCTTTTAATATCTAATCCACTACTGCCAAATTTGCCTGGAAAACAGAGCATAACCCCATTCTGAACCAGCTCTACAGTCAAGCTTTGCGAACGAAATGGCTGATTTGGAGTGTAATGCGTTTTTAAATGAGAGATTCTATCAGTGTGAGCTTTTTCTCCTCCCTGTAGCAGTAGTTTGTGATCTCTCATTAACAGCAGGTTAGAAATCCATGAGGTCAATAAAAGTTCAATAAGGAAGTCTTGCTTTTAATGTGGCTGTCTAGTGCCACACACACACGCACCCACACATACCCACAGATGTTAAAATACACTGATTAGTATCGATTACTAGATGAGTATCATTAGTTTATTAGTTCTGTAGTGGCACTGGTTTCATCTGAAGAATGAGACTCAATAATAAGTCTTAATAGCATTGATTCACCCACATGATTAATGATAGAGACTGAAACTTTATTATTTCTTTGCATTGGTACCATGTAGCTAACAGGTAAACAAATTAACTTGAATTGCAATATACAATAGACAATATCTTTTTTTTTTTTTTTTTGTATTTGTGTTTTCATGGAATTAATGGATCAACAGTTTCAACAGTTTGCAGCATGCTATAAAAATGTTTCAGTTCACATTTATTTCTGCATCTCTAAAAAAAGGATACGGTAATGAATCAGGTTAGAACTGTACAGAAATGCTTTCCTCTTTAGACAGGATTAGGAAATGAATGTGGGATCGAGAGAAAGAGTAAAAGAGTGTGAAATAATGGTATTAACTCCAATTCCATTCTCTAATTGCAGGATCAGGCCTCACCGTTCGGACAATGGACAACCCCTACTCTGTAAAGTGAAGAACCCAGCTCTCAGCAAGGCCTTGGAAACAACAATATTAATGACAGTTTACTGTAAGAGACTTTTTTCCTTTCAACTTTTTATGCAATTTAACATTTAGGAATAATGTTTAAACTTTCAAACTTGCTCCTAAAAAGCTCTTCACTATCTTACATTTTAGCCCCGATTTAGATAGAACCAATGATACAATGTTCAAAGGCTTCTGAGTGCTAATTATGAACCATCACTGAATTGGAATTAAGGGATTTAATAACTGTGCATTTTGTACCAGGTGGTATCAAAAACTTTCGAGACTAATGGTGCTAATGGTGCTTTTCTTACCACGTGTGTTACCATGTCAGCACTTTCATCATGGACAACAAGAACAAGGAGCAAATGTGCAATTCTGATTACAACTGGCCAAATCTGCCACAGAGACATGTGTCAAGAAATATGTTTGACATATAGCGATGTTGCAAAGAGTCGTTATCACTGGAAGACAGCAAAAAATCAGGAAGGTTTCAAGCTCAACACACGAACATGTCAAATCCATTCAGTAACTTGTGCATGATGATCATCAGAGAACAATCCACATGATCTCTCTTTCACACCCACCCCACTTGCCAGATTTGGCTCCTGTGGACTTCCTCTCCACGAAGATCAAGATCCGGCTCACACCATTGCAGAGATCCTGCACAAATCGCAGAAGGTGCTTAACACGCTTCAAACAGTTAGACACATTCCAGAAATGGCAGGAATGCTGGAAGTGCTAGATTGCTGTGCAAGGGGACTATTTTAAAGGTGATAGTGTGCAAACTTAAATAAACACTATATAAAGTAAATAAAGTACTTTCTTGTAAACAAAACTTTTATTTGCACCTTATATGAGCAAGACTTTCACAAAACAGCTATGGCAGGAGCCTTTGCTTTTCTTTCGCTAATGTGTTTTCCAGGATAATTAGATTTTTACGATTTTACCTGTTACACATACAGTATTACAGTATTGCTGTGAAAATGTGTGTGTTAATGTGTACAGATTTCCAGATGTTTGTGTTCAGTCACAATTCTGGCGAACCATAACATGAGACCATCCGTAATGCCTGGGTATTGTAGTCCTAGGCAGCCATGTTTTTAGGCCACACTGTGGACAGAAGTTCTTGCAAAGTTTTGAAAATTTCAAAAGACAGAAGACATATGATCATATTGTAAAAATGATGTCAACTCGTTGCATTACTTGGCTTCGGTTTGTTCTTGATCTTAAAATGGCTCAGTTGCAACTGGAATCTCAACTGCTTACAAACAGAATTGATTCAATTTGGTGTAGGTTGGTCTTGGAATCTACAGCCTTAAACCTCTGGAATCCCCACGTCCACTTTGCATGCACAAAGTCTGCATCAAGTGTTTCCTTCTGGTACTCTGGTTTCATCCAAAAACAAGCTGTTGGCTGATTTTCATTTCCAAATTGTCCAAAGTGTGGTAATAGGTGTGTGAGTTTGTACACAATACGTTGTGATGAGTTATCCAGGGTCTTCTCCCTCATGCCATTAGTTTCCTAGGATAGGCTCTAAGCTCCTTTGCAAACCTATGCAATATGAGTGGTATAGAAAATGGATAAATAGATAAATTTCATAATAATGGACATTTTAAACACAGTAAGCCACTTAAGGGCACGCAGAACTGTGATTTTATCATGTGTTAAGGTTTGCATCATACAATAAACACCTTTTATTTTATAATGTTTAGTCATTAGTCATGTCATTCCCTTCATTTAAGTCTTACTCCTCTCCCTGTTCAAGCAGATCAAATTCACATATATGCTAGATAGGCTAAAAGTAATTGTAATGCATATAATTAAATTAGCCTTAGACCATAGATTTGCACATGCTGCAAGGAAGATGTGTGAAATTCATTGGATAGTCTACTTGAAATGAGTCTATGTGAAGTAAATGGTGTGAAGAAATAGCTGTATCATTAGGGTTGAGCAAAATGTGAATAAAATGCGATTGTGAAAGACCAGGATAATTAGCAGTGCAGCGTTTTAATGAAAAGACAGAGGAAAGACAATGGATCTGGATTTCTGCATGTGGATGTGTGTCGTTAATTCGTACTATTTACAGCTCAAGGTGATAACAGAAAGTGCGAGTTTGCTTATCTAAAAGGCCACCTGACACCAAATGGGCTGATAACATGTACTTGCGATTGAAAAGGATAAAAATTGGCGAGTAGATTTTACAAAAATGTAGCAGAAAACAAAACATACATTATATGTGTGTGTGTGTGTGTGTGTGTTTCATACATAGCAGACAATCTAAAGAGCACGGCTTCATTAGCACTGCTTTTTTTATGACATACAGTTCTTAACGTCACTACTTACCATTCTTTTACGTCCTGGTCCAGTTAGCAATCAAACAAACATAATACTAGTAGATATTCTAGATTTTCTATACATTTTAGCATGCCAGAACTCTACTGGGTTCAAATATGTGCAATAATAATTAGCTGCAATAATAGCAAACCATGTTTACAAGCAAAGAGTTAAAAGTACACACCAGCTTAAAGTTTTATATTGTTTTGAATGCTAAAATATCAACAGCTGGTTCTAATAGCTAGAATATCTACAGCTGGCTCTAGAAGCAAGAATATCTACAGCTGCATTTAGAAGCTAGAATATTAAAGCTGGTTCTAGAACCAATACTAGTAGATATTCTAGATTTTCTATACATTTTAGCATGCCAGAACATCTACTGGGTTCAAATATGTGCAATAATATTTAGCTGCAATAATAGCAAACCATGTTTACAAGCAAAGAGTTAAAAGTACACACCAGCTTAAAGTTTTATATTGTTTTGAATGCTAAAATATCAACAGCTGGTTCTAATAGCTAGAATATCTACAGCTGGCTCTAGAAGCAAGAATATCTACAGCTGCATTTAGAAGCTAGAATATTAAAGCTGGTTCTAGAACCTAACATATCTACTAGCCAGTTCTTGAAGTGTTAACATCTACAGCTGGCTCTAGAAGGAAGAATATTTACAACTGATTCTATAAGATTATCTAGTGATTTTTATATACACACCATGATAATTAACTAACTTATAGGCAAACTTAGTTTTGAAAAGGACACACCATATTTGGAATGCATTATCTAACTAGAATCCTTGTTTAAATAGCAATGCATAAGACGCACACACACACACACACACACACACACACACACACACACACACACACACACACACACACACACAGTATATTGTTATTTACTTTTAAGGAATTTGCAGACATGCTTATCCAAAGCAACATACAGTACAATTACCTTATTTTCAACTGGGCAGTTGAGGGTTAAAGATCTTGCTCTAAGGTCCAGCAGGATTTGAACTCCTTCTGATCAAAAAGTCAGCATCCTAACCATTCAGCTACAGCTCAAAGGGTTGCATGCGGTTCTGTTTTTACATTCTAATTCCATTTTCTCTCAAAATAAATTCATTCTGATATTGACTATATTTTCCTCATGTGCCTTCATGTTAGCATATCATGTCCATTTTAATTTCTCTTTCTCTGTGTAGCATAAGTAAAATATAATGCTAGGCACTACCTTGCTAGCATATCTTTAAACTACACATAATTATGTTAGTAGCTAGCTTTAAAGCAAACAGCTGCTGTTTACAAATACACACCATGATTAGCATCATGTTAGCTAGCTAGTTTCTAAGGGCAGTGTTTAATAAGCCTAATGTTTTTTAGTAAATTTGGCTAGTAATTGCACGAGAGGTAACATAAAACTCAAGACTAGCTTTTATTAACATGGTGTATTTAATATGGAGAAATGATTACTTTTTAGGGTTTGCTATCTTTTTTAACCCTGAAGTTGCAGTGAAGTCTGCCACTGGGTAACAGCGGGTAACACTGCTGCAATTTATTGTACTAGAAACACACACACAGCCATGTTAGTGCCATTTTTTTCAGATCAGAGAATGATCTATCCTCAGAATAGCATCCAATGTACTGTAAGTGGTGTGCTTAGGGTGGTCCTTTTGTCATTAATGGATGGTGTAGCATAGCAACAGAAGGGCTACAGTCAGTAACTGTAGCACTACAAAGTGACCTATATGGGAGATGAAAAATGACCATTGAGTGTTTCTTTTCTTTTCTCTTCTTTTCTTTTCTTTTTTTTTATTCTTTCTTTTTTTTCTTTGTTAAAGAGAGACAACCTCAATTATATGTAAGAGAAATATTTTACTACAATGGCTTAGGACTGCAATTTCCATGAACAATTCTGCATTTAAAGACCCATTATTAAACAGTACACCCCAACAATGATAAAACTGTAACAAGGGGACATTTGGTGCCACCCAGATGAGGATGGATTCCTTTTTGAGTCTGGTTCCTCTCAAGGCTTCTTGCTCTTACAATTTAAGGAGTTTTTCCTCTAAATTGTCACAACTGGCTTGCTCATTATAGATAAACAAATAAGAAATAATTTTATAAGCATTAAACTTATATGCAGTAACATATAAATTTATATTTCTTAACCTATTTATCCCTGTAAAAAGCTGCTTTGGGACAATATCCATTGTTAGAAGCACTTTGCAAATTAAACTGAAGTGAACTGAATTTAATTATAAATAAATGCAGTCAAAAAGGTACAACTGAACTGCGTATCTAAACGGGTCCTTTTTTTAATAAATGTGCAGTTCAGATGTTTTTGGTTAGAAGTGATTTCTTTGTGATCTTGGATATATATATATATATATATATATATATATATAT
>MU542898.1:1737652-1760018 GCA_024362625.1 Silurus asotus
CCCCCCCAACAAACTGCTCCTACTTCCATTTCAACTCGACCGAGGCACTAAGTGCTAATCTTGCAGAAAAGAGGTCCAACATGGCAGCCTTACTCAGCACACCCGGCTCATCAAATCCATTCCTGTTTCCATCGGTGCCAGATTTCGTACAAGAGGCCACTTTGTCATGCCAGGCCCCTCATCTGTCCGTCGGCAATAACAAAGGCCAAGATTCTTTTTTTTTATTTTTTATTTTTTATGGCACCATGTTTTATTCAGGAGCCACCCTGTAATTTATTCATATTCCGCCTCACCTTATTACGGTTTAAACATCTGTTATTTTGTTTTATGGACTAGCGCCAGGACGCGGCTCACTCTCCGTGCTTAATGCTTTCATCAGAGGGCCGAGTTTTTCCTCTCTGCAGCGGCAGCATTAAATGGCTCCCAATTTAACGGCGCTGTCAGGGAATAAAATAAGCCACTCTCTCTGTCCGTTTCATCAAGCTCATATTTCCTGCTTGTTTACTCACCTCCTTCTTCCCTGTTACACTTCGCTTACTCGGGTAAACGAATTGAAATCTAACGCCACCTTTTTTTTGGTTCCTTTTGTCAAAAAATTACTATATTCAAAAAGAAAGAAAGAAAATCTGGTTTGCAGTTTGCTTACTAATAGCTTGCTACTGCCGGAAACAAAAATATTACATTATTTCTTGGGAATAAATTATAAATGGAAATCCGACAACTGAAATCGATTCTTCAAGCTACTATTGATTTGTTGTGGGGTTATCAATATAAAAATGAACAAAAAAAAAACCCTTTAGTACCCAGTGTATCACCTTTTTTTTGGTTCCTTTTGTCAAAAAATTACTATATTCAAAAAGAAAGAAAGAAAATCTGGTTTGCAGTTTGCTTACTAATAGCTTGCTACTGCCGGAAACAAAAATATTACATTATTTCTTGGGAATAAATTATAAATGGAAATCCGACAACTGAAATCGATTCTTCAAGCTACTATTGATTTGTTGTGGGGTAGAATGACTCTCTTGGTTATCAATATAAAAATGAACAAAAAAAAAACCCTTTAGTACCCAGTGTATCGATCTTTCAATCATTCCACCATTACCTTTGTGCAAAGATGATCAGGTTGTTGAATAAATAGTGAAATAAAATCTTTTTTTTTTTCCTCCTTCCCCACTACTATCAGACAGTTTGTCTTTTTTCTCTGCTCCTCTGCTATCAGTGCTTCCTCTGGCCATGTAAAGGATTACAGAATGGACTAAAATGTCATAATGTATATCGGCTTGTGTCTAACAATCTTCTCTCTTTTTCTCTCTCCCCCTCTGTTTTTTACTCTCTCTGCCCTATTCTTTCTCAGTTCCACCCCAGGCTCCGGTGATAGAAGGATTGAGGAGTGAAGAGGTGAACGCCGGGACCCATCTCCGGTTAGTCTGTCTGTCATATGGAGGAAACCCTTTGGCTACACTACACTGGACTAAGGTGAGATTAAAAAAAAGGAATCATCACTGACTACAGTTTGACCTCCAGTAGGTTACTCCTCAACTTTTCCTGTTTGGTTTTATTCTCTGTAGATTCAAAAGGTTTTGGTTCTAAAAATATAAATCCATTGGGGAACAATGTGTGGTAGGTTAAAACAGGAAGCTCAGTATAAAGGTATATTCTTGAAAAGCGCAATCTATAGTGGGGCCATTGTTCTCTCATTCTGCTTTAGATGTACATGATTAGCCTAATTACTAAGACTATTGTGTAAGGCCTGTTAATTTTTCTATGTTACTCTTTTATTTAAAATGCACACAGTATGCACAATTTCTCTGCAATCATTATCACTCCATTATAGAAAATGAGCAAAATGATGGCGGCTCTCATTCCAAACATGCATGGTGGATACAGGGTCAGACATCTGAGTTTCTTTGCAAAATCTGTGAGATTTTTCTTCAACAAAATACTGCATATAGCACAGTGAAAGATTCTTTCCCAAGAGCTTTCCCCAATTCACTAGCATGTTTCACTTCGGTGATGTTCGTGCAAAACTCTTTTAGACTTTGATTAAGGTTTGCGATAATTCAAATATTGATGGCTTCTTGGTTGCATGATTGAAAAAAAGATTGTTTAATAGAAGATAATATGTACAGTGCCTGTCAAAACATAGTCTTTTATAATTTTTTAGACGCAATTTGTGATGCAAAAACAGTTTTCAGTTATATGTTCATATGTATGGCATATTGTGAATAAATATATTAGTAACTAGCAGTTTAGGTAATATTTTCTCAATACATTTCTAATTTCTATTCAAATTAAATATAATATTAAAATGTAATATCTAATTTCTCATTTAAATATCTATTACATTTTGTTTCTATAGCACTTTAAGAATAGACATCGTCCCAAAGCAGCTTTACAACAATAAAAAAAAAGTAAATATACATTATTGCTTTATAAATTAGTCCCTATAAATGTATTCCTAATAAGCAAGCCAGTGGTGACAGTGGCAACTCCCTGAGATTGCATGAGGAACAACTTTGAGAACAAAGGGAATCTATCTTCATCTTGGGGACACCAAATGTCCTCTTAATATAGTTCTATCATTGTTGAGGTTATCAACTGTTCACTGATAAACAATTAAATATAAAACCACCACAGCCCCAAGCCATTGTAACATACTGTTTATTTTAATTACAGTGCAAATCCATATATTTATAACCTATAGATTAGTTTATGTGGAACAATTCTTAGCAACCGATGTTTCAGTTGTTTGCAAACGAAGAGATCTCCATTAAGAAGTAGGGGGTCAGGATCATCAGGTGGATCCAGAAAGAAGAAGGGTATAGGGATAAGGAGCATGTGTAGCTCAGCAGAGAGAAAGAAAAAGTAGATGTGGTGAAAGGTAGAGAGAGAAACATGGATTATTAGGTATCCGTACTGTTACCTATGACAGCATAACTAGAGAGCCAGAGGGTAACAGTTATGAGGGAGCTTTGGGACATAATGTGGCCATCCGCTCCACCATCTACAAACCCGAATGAATGTATTAAAAATAGAGTAATGACAGCATCCATACATTCCACATCACAAATAATCTCATTATAAATATTCACTTTAGATCTACTCCTTTTCTGGTTCTAAATATCCAAACTGTGTGTTGTCTGGAATGCAGTGTTACGAACATAAATTTGTGAACATTCTGAAGCTTTCTCTAGAAGTGTACTTTCTCTATAACTATGGCCTTCTGGCTTTCTAATTTTAAGTATTTAAATTGATTTTGACATAAGCCATTAGTTAACAGCTCACTCAGTGCAATCCCTAATCTGACAATGAGACAGGAACTGGGCCCTTGAGCTAGGCCCTTAACCATTAACTGCTCATCTCTTGTGCTTAGATAGGATTCCGCTTGGTTTGTATGTCACTTTAGATAAAAGAATCGTCCAAATTAATAAATGGAAATGGCGAGTTGAGTAGTGTATTATCTTTCAGCAAAATGTCAGGGCTGCAGGCGTAAATTGTATGACAGTGACAGCTGTGTCTATCCTAGCATGACTTTGTAGCAGGATGAGTAAGAATTGTGGTCGGGCGATTTATCGTTACTGAGGACACGGTGGATTGTGAGCATCTCAGTCAGCGACTTCTCTTCCATCATTTACCTCTTTACAGACTTGCAGACAAACAAGTGACTGTAAAAACAAAATACATATACACAGATATCCAGACACACACACACACACACACACACACACACATACACACTCAAACAAATTGCAGTTCAACCAAGGACACCAGAAAAGCCAAGCGAGGTAAAAAAAAACATCAAAAGCATTGTTCTCTCAAGGAATTCGTTTTTGTGTTTCATAGTGTCAAACTGTGAATAGGATTGTGTGTGTGTTTGCGAGTGTGTGTTTGTGTGTATGTATGTGGTTGCACATCTGCTGCAAACAAATTCCCCTCAGCAGGAGCTCGATTTCAAAACAGAAATGTCTTGTCATTCTCATCTATCTATCTATCTCTCTTTCTCACACCTTTATTCTATCTTTTTGGTCTTAATATTTTTGCTCTTTTTTTTTCCATCTTTTTTTTTTTTGCCAGTAAAGCTTTTCCCCTACCTCGGTGCGATTCTGTCAGTCACTGCCTGACTTACTTGCTGATGTTATATCTCTCTTTTTACTTCACTCTCTTTTTCTGTTGTGTTCACTCATACAACAATTTCAGAAAATGTTTAAAATCAAGTGTTATGTGGAATTGGCAGTTTTGTAGCTAGCACATTATTTGGCAGTCCTTCAAATAGCATGAACTATCTCGCTACTGTATGTTAACCAGCTGCTCATCATGGGGAAATACATAAATCAGTTGGCTAGTTCTCTGGATTGTTGTCTAGCATAGTTCAAAGCGTAAATGGTTAGAGAATTTAGTAAGGATGTATTAGCTTTTTAACAAAATAGTTCTGTGAGCTAGCATACTTTTTATTAAGGAATACATTCACATACAGTACATCAGTAAGTTAGCTGTCTGTTTTATAGATGCCTTGTTTTGCTTAATCAATACATATCTAACATGCTACATGCATTAATTCGATTCTAAATGTCAATATTATCCAAATACTCAGCAACCATATATAGCATAGCTAGCTGTGTTGCCTTTTTTTATACGTGTATTTGTTTGCTATGCTCTTAATGTTTTTAAGTTAGTTGAACTGCTTCCTTCCTTCTTTCCCTTTCTTCCTGTCTCTCTCTTTTACTTGTTTTGTAGTCTCTTATTATGAATCTTTATCTGTAAAAAAAAATCTATTCACTCTAATTCACATTAATTTGATAAAAAGTTATCATCCTCAATAAATTCTCTCTCTACCTCTCTCTTTCTCTCTCTCTCCCCCCTGACTCTATCTATCTTTGTCAGAATGATGAGGTGTTGCCTACTATCTGGGAGATGGACACTGTCTCCCATAAGGCCAGCAGTACCCTGGTGATGGAGGTGAAGCCAGAAGACAATAAAGTTGTGCTGCGCTGCGAGAGCGTTAATCAAGTGTCCCGATCTCCCATGGTCATCACTCGCACCCTCACTGTCCTTTGTGAGTCACCAGGCTTCATTTTTGCTTCATATGACCTTTATTTCATACTGACCTTTTGTTCCAGGTGTCTAAAGAGCCAAAAAGCAAAGCAGTAATAATGCCAGCTTGGTTTGACCTGACAGCATTATTTGCAAAACAAATACACCGATTGGCATTATCAAGAAAACGTAATTAGGTCACAGCCAGTTCTTTATTTGGTTTATCGCCAGCTTCCTTATTAATAAGACATTTTACCATAGAGCTGTTGAATTCACGCATCTGATTGGTCCGAGTGTGCCGAGTCATTTTCTATAAAAGCAGTTTTAGCAGTTGGTGACAGGTTTCTATACAGTATTTTAATACTCAGATTAATATGTTTTACACACACACACACACACACACACACACACACACACATATATATATATATATAATAATTACATATATTATATAAATGTATATTAAAAATAAGGGATATTTGGAAACTATGTTTAAAAAAACCTAAATCAATTAATGGGATGAGATCCTTAAAAATATGTCAATAATGTGGACATTTTTAAAGATAATTTATGAATCATAGGTTGAAATTAATTAGATTTCAGTAAATACAATATACTGTATATGATATATGCACTATGTAGACAATTGTACTTGGCAACCTGACATTTCCATCTATAAGTGGTTTTAACCTAAATTGTTACCTCAAAGTCAGAAGCACAGAATTGTACTGGATGTCTCTGAATGTAGGAGCATTAAATATTCCAGTCACTTGAACTAGGAGACCCAAACCTGTTCCAGCTTGCCAATGTGCATAAAGCCAGATCCATGATATGCTTTAGATTGTTTAGAATGGAAGATCTCGAGTGTCTTTCCATGAAGCTGTGATCTAAACCCTAATAAACAAATTTGGGTTTTTTGGTTGGATAAATATAAAAAAAAAATCCCTTTACTGAAATACAACTGATTAAATTTCTGCCAGTTACACTTGTGGTCTCACAATAAGTTCTTTTTTTATCTGTAAACTCTAAGTAGTGAGAAACGACATGTTTATTATATATTACACATTAAAATGTGGAGAAGTAAAAATTGGAACAAAATGAACATACTGTGATAAAGTAGACAAAAATTTACTTAAATAAAAAATTATTTCTCACTTTCCACCATTAAACATTGTACAGCTAGATTTGTATACAACAGGGTGAACAATCCAAATTCTCCTACCAGTGTCTCGAGTCCTACTTGAGCGAATAACAGGTTAGAAGTCTCGAACAAATGGATATTAGTCATTTGTGCGCATTACAGTATCACGGCAAGCTCACTCAATTCTCATTCTCTCCCAAAAAGCCTCATAAAGACAAGCAGAGTGTTTAATGCAATTTGTGAGTCCCCATTTAACAACGCACTTTATGCTGAAATGCTTTTGGAAACTCTTCCCTAATATTTGATCATATTTCTGTCTTTTTTTTTTTTTTTTCGTCCATGCAAACTTTGCTGGATGTTTAACACCAAAGTTGGATCTCATTGAACATTTTGTTAATATTTTACATTCCTCTGGCAGCTTAATGAATCTACTGCTCTTTAATGCTTTGCGTTTTATCAAGCGATTGTCTCAAACCTGGAGTGAACATTAAATGCGAGTAATTGTTATTGTTTCCGCCACTGCTTTTAAAACGCTTCATCAAATTCGCGGAAAGAAACGAAAAAGGATTTCGTGCAGACGCAGACATTTGGGCTGCCTCCAGAGACCATTTTAATTAGTGCACCTTTTAATTGTCGCAGTCTGATTTGTAAAAGCCTATGAAGTCGTAACTGATGCATTGGGAGAAGAATCAATTAGCAAAGCAAAAGACTGTGGTTTACAACCAATTGAAGGCTTGTTAAAAAAGTTATGGCGTATGACCTGCAAGATAACTTGTGCAGGGTGTGAAGTACTCTATTTTAATGTTTTTATATAAAAAAAAAAGAAAAATTTAGAAAATTACTCTAAAGCAATGTGAGAAACTGATAAAACTTATCAACGAGTGTTTATTTCACTAGCAAAGTTTTTTTAGTTTTTTTTTTTGCCTGGCTTATTTGCCTACTTTTTAAACAAAGAACTACTATATGTTGCTACTTCGTTTCGAATTCAATATGTAATTTGGGCCTCAACATAGAATTCAATGACAGTCTACTTTTTTTAACCATGTCTGTATATAGGCTGCTTATAAAATCCTGAAATGATTTTTTTGTTTTACTTTTGTAGGTATGCATACGTCAATAACATAAGAAATTATTACCTGAGATATGTACATGCAAAAAGAGAAGTTCATACATGTATCATTTTAGGCAAATAATTGTCAACCGACAAGTATTAGGGAAAATAATTAGCAATATTTTCAGGATTTTCCTTCCCCATCACACATACAGTATTAACGTGTCCTATTTTGTTTCTATAAAGAAAGCGGTGTACTGTTACACTCTGTTCTAGGAAACAGAAAGTTGCATGTGTAAGTCCCAGGACTGCTAGACAGCATGGTGGTCTTTGCTCAGATGTATTTGGGAGGATAGATTCTCATGAACTGATTCATGACTTTTAATAAAAGCAACATTCACATAAAAAAATAAAAAATAAAATCTAGAACAGAAAAAGGGGATAAAGATATCACTTAAGGATGTGTGCATGTCTAATGTGGCAGCACTGACAGCTTGCTGCTGTTTGGTTTGAGCATCTCTTGGTTATGTATGTAAACTTAGTTCCCTGAGAGAAAGAGATGCTCGTCACAACTCTTTGGGAATGCTTCTGAGTTGCTCACGCTCTAAATCACATGTGTAATCCGGCCAACGGCAACACGCAAATAAAAAAAGGACTGCAAATGAGAAGGAAAACGCAGCAGGGAAGCGCGGCATACATAACCTAGAGACGTTCCCTTTTTTGGAACTTGAGTTGCATCAAAACGCTTTAGGAATAAGCCAATGTCCAATCATGCCACACTGACCAGTCCTTGAATAGTGTGTGAGAGCCAGAGCGCAGGACAGAGGAGCCGAAATACTGTATGACCTGCACTCTGACTCCACCACCCTAACAAGTTAGAATAGCTGAAGATTTTTCTCTGCTGTAATGTACAGTATATGTATCAAATAGAGCCACATTTTTTATAATGTATCTATAATATGGACACTATATGTACAAAGGTTTGTAGACACATGACCAAAAGTTTTGTATGGCTTTATAAACATCCTATTACACATTTAGTAACCATTTGCTGTTATTATACCCCCTCCACTTTTCTGGGAAAATGTGTGCTATAGGAGATTTGTGCACATACAGTCAAAAGGGCATAGTAAAATCAGGTACTGATGTACGGTAGGCTGAGGAGGCAGTCAGTGTTCCAATTTATCCCAAAGGTGATCAATATAGTAGAGTTCGATAGAAGGCCACTTAAGTAGGTTTGGGTCTACTAGTTTAAATGAATGGATGAGCCGCATCCAAAGACATCCTTTACAATTGTATGACTTCAACTATGTGGTAACAGCTTGCGGTAGAACCACATATGGTCAGAAAAGTCAGGTATCTCAATACATTTGGCCATATAGTGTATGTGCATCTGGATGAATGGGTAAATCCTTGAGCTTTTCTTTCTGTTGTACAAATCTAGATGTTTTCATTGGTCCTAAACATTGCACTACTAAACAAAAGGTTGTTCAATGTGAATGGCTGGCACTGACAAGCTGCCACTGCTGACCCCTTGAGCATGGCCATTAACATCAACTGCTCAGCAGTGTGAATGAGACGGAAGTAAATTGCAAGGGATAGCAGGCATCTTGCCAAGGACAAGAAATGAAAAGCGAACGATTTAATACAAATACCAAGCTATTTCCTTAGACCTCGAGCACCTTTAACACAACATTCATATATTTTATAAGACATGATGATCTTGTCTTCATAGGTCAGCTGCTCTTTCGATCATGAAAATGTGTCACTACTCACTCGAGGGCTTGTATTAGAAAATTCTACTATTTAGAAACCATGTGTCATTGTCTAGTTGTCTTTTTTATACAGCATTTAACCACTGCCACTCTCAAGGGCTTACCTTGTTCTACAGGTGAAAGTAAATTCTGATAGAAAAACACCTTCTAATGTGTCTAATGTATTGAAAAGAACACATTTTCAGTCAATGCTATTAACTAATATTAGTCTAAAAAAAACAATTAAGGAGTTTTAGAATGATGCAAATTTAAGAAAACACTTTATTTTTATTTCTTAAAAAAAAAAAAAAAAAATAGTAATCTATAAAGTTTCCCATTAAAAATAATTGCTTATATTAAACTTTGTCGGAATGTAACTCAGTTCAATCATGTGGAACCGATGTAATCATTTGAATTGAACAAATTTAATGAACTTTTTTCCTCTAGTAAAGATAATAAATCATTAAGTAGGTTATTTTATTCATTTCATTACTCTTGAGATCTTTCTTTTCTCAGAAGCAACACTGACTTGCACTATCTGTCTATTTTTTTCCCCTTTTCTGTTCCCTATCTCCTAGTTGAGCCCTCTAATGTGGAACTAAGTGGCTCCTCTGAAGCTATAGAGGGAACAGAGGTGAATATGTGCTGCTCCACATCTTCTAGCAATCCACCGGTTCATATCCGCTGGTGGCTTGGCTTCAAGGAGCTCAACACCACTTCCTTTACTATCACTGAGGTAAAAAACACAGGATTGTATTGAGAAACTGACTTACCTAAGAAGAGCAGTTAAATAATTGCTTGGAAACAATGCAAAATATTAATTAGAAAAATCTGATATAATATTAAAAACCTGAGATTTTGTTTGGGTGTTTATATAATTGAATAAAACTGGGCATGATTTATTAGTATCAGTCACTTTTCATACCTTTTTTTATACTCAATGACTTTTATAACCTCAATTTAAGAAACTGTATGACCATAAGTTGGACACCCGACCACCTTCATAGGTGCAGCACATTCTAGATTTCGTTTTCTGTTTGCTCGTTTAATATGATCCACTCCCCTGGGAAGGCTTTGCATTCGATTTTGGATTATGGCTGTGGGAATTTGTGATCATTTAGCTACTTTTGGCTATATAGCATATACAGCGGGGAAAATAAGTATTTGACACATCAGCATTTTTTATCAGTAAGGAGATTTCTAAGTGGGCTATTGACACAAAATTTCCACCAGATGTAGCCATCAAGCCAAATATTGAATTTATACAAAGAAATCAGAATATTTAAGTATACAAGTTGAGTTATAATAAATAAAGTGAAATGACACAGGGAATAAGTATTGAACACACTTTATTTAATACTTTGTAGAAAAGCCTTTGTTGGTGATTACAGCCCACTTAGAAATCCCCTTACTGATAAAAATGCTGGTGTGTCAAATACTTATTTTCCCCGCTGTATGTTGTCTTAATTTAAGGTATTTGCACAATTTTCTGTTGGAACTTGATATAAAATATTAATAAATACAAAATAATCAGATTTGCTGGCTCAAGTTCTATTTAATTAGCTGACAAATGTGGTTGAAAGCCAAATTTACAGCCAATATTGTAAATTTCTACATCCTAGTCTAGCTAAAATAATAAATAAAATACTTTGATAGTTTGTGACTTTCATTTGGAACCAGACTAAGAGTAACTTGTGAAAAATCTGTACTCTATTACTCTCATTTCAAAACAGAGTTTGTACTAATAAATTAGATAAAAATGTTTGAAAAAATATTTTATTATCGTATTATTCATTTAAATTAATAAATAAAACATTTATGACAAGTAATTCACAATTTTTGTTGAGTTTACAGTACAGTACAGTACATGTAAACTTTTTTTGTTACTCGCGAGGGGTCATAGAACGTAACTTTGCACTGTATAACTGAGATGTATTAGCTCACAACCCTGGCTAATGAATAAGACGTGTGTTACTTTGGAATATGTTTTAAACCTGCTATTTCTTTTGTGTTTGTAAAGTAAAAGAAAGCATCACTTTAGACAAAACATTGTCATTCAGCATCATATTACCCTGATTAAATGTTTAGAGAAGGCAATCAATTTCAAGCCTTTAATTCATTTAGGCACATTACAAATCATTGTGGCCCTTTCAAAGTGCGACTTTGAGCGTTTCTGAGCTTTGAGCACATGATGAGCTCAGTCTCAGGAACAGTAAGAAACAATGTAAAAAGAAAACCTTCTGGGATTTGTACACTGACACTCAACCACTTCATAGAGTGTAGTATTTGATTAAAACTATTCTACTATTACACTACAAAACAAATACTGCTGCTTTGACCATAAAGAAGCTCAAATGACTCATCCTTTAATTTGGCCCACAACCCTCCTTTTTTTTTTTTTTTTTTTTTTTTTTTTTTTTTCGGCTTCTTAATTTTTTTTTTTTTTTACAGCTACTTAATTTCCTTTGAGAAATGTGTTCTGTCTAATTTTTTCTTTTTCTTATTTTTTTCCCAGTTCTTTTCTGGGTTGAGTTTGAGTTTAATGAAATGTAAGTGAATAAAAGCCACAGCAAGGCTGCCTCGCGCCTCTCTCTCCGGACCTCTTGTTCATTTTGATAAATTTTCCATTTGATTAAATTTTTCATTTGCATGCACCCAGCACTACGTTATTGCACTTTTGATATATATTACAGCAAGAAGAAGACTGACCTTTTTTTCCATTGTGCTTTCTCAGTACTTGTATTTTCGTCTCTACCTGCATTTTTTTTCTCGTGACATGTTTTTTCTTCGCTTGACAGTAATTAGGCGTTCAGAGTGAGGTTGCAAAGGTTAGGCTGAGGCCACTTTTCCACACGCACAAATCAGAACACTTGCAAATGAGCTTGACATTAAAAGGAAAAAAAAATTATGAGCTGCTTGTTCTGGAAGTGGAAAAAATAAAACAGTGTCAGAGACCTTTCGGGTCTTTTATGTGTAAAATGTATTTTTCTTTCAAAGCTTGTAATTATTCTTTTCAAACCATATCACTGTAAGAGTCCATAATGGAAAGCAAGTGCATAGACAAACATGCTGAATTTGAACTTTGGAATTAAGAAATTATTGACGAAAAATTAAATCAGTCAACTTTATCTTGAATTTACTTTAATTACTGAGATATTGCGGTGGTGCTGCAGACATGAATAGACATGACGTTAAAAGCCATTTCATTATTAAGGCTTTGCAAAAGAAAATATATGAATCAAAGTTAATCGACAGACAATGCAAGATATAATAGGCAGATGTATTATTGTAAAGAGTGATCAAGTTACAATTGGTCTTTGGAGCAAAGTGCATGACTTCTTCAAAGTAGCCCCAGCATGGAAAAGTCCAAAATATAAATAAAAATTCAAATATGATGTTTGAAAGTTTCTATTTGTAAGTATTATGTGTTGGACAACAGTGCAACATAATTTGTCTTTGTACAAAAGCTTAAAAAAGACAATGTAGACAGGAGACTTAATACAACAGTATGGGGACACCTGACTTTATCAGCCACATGTGATTCTTTTCCAAAGTCTTACCACAATGTTGGAGGCACACAATTGTATAGAATGACTTTAAATATGTTAGAATAAATTATTCTCTTCGCTTGAACTTAGAAACCCAAACCTGTTTCACCATAACAGTGAGTAGATTAGTGATGTCAATGTTGCAAACAAATTCCTGTCACCTACAAAGAATTGAAAATGTAGAACAGGGAGAGGAAATAAAATGAGCCATAGCTTAATATAGAATTATTACATAATCACCACAAAGCCTACAAAAATCAAACCATGACACAGCCATTACATGATATATTGACCCCAACCATTTTATTGTAAGGGGTCATTATTATATTGTTAAAGGAATGCAGGGTTTTAAAGAAATGCAGGTTTGTGAAAAAAAAAGGAAATATGTATAATAAAAACGCAAGAAAATGAACATAGTGATAAGATGTGGAATCATTTTCTATACAGAGGCACTGAAATGTGTTACAGCGATTTGTCAATAATTATAATTGTAATGAATCCACAGTAATCATGTCATTTTAAAATGATTTACATGTAGTGTTGTGGAACTTCTACAAAACAAGTTGCTTTACCAGCCTTTTTGTTTTGTTTTGTTTTTTATCAATAAATGATTAAAATAAGTTCACATAACCAATTAACTGGAAGTGTAATCTCCAGTGTCCTGATGATGTTTACAAAGTCCTGACATTGGAGATCCGTGCAGCTTTTGTTGAAAGGGTCTCCAATGTCAGGATTTTGTAAATAGACAAAAAATCTTGTGCATCCCTACTCCTGATACATAACTGATCCTGATCTCATAAGGATGACATTATCTCATAATTATGACTAAATATCTCAGAATTATGATAGTATCTCAGAATTATGACTTACTAACTAATGATTATGACTTAGTATCTCATAATTATGACTTTGTATTTTAGTAACCATCTTAACACTAACATATACAGTCATCAAGCCCAAACCATATTATAGCTGCTACATTTCTTTGGTTGTGCAATGAGACGCTTCTGAGCAAAGAATGCAGTAACCTCTGATCCGGTGTTATGCGCTAAAATGCTCTCCTGCCACAGACTTCCCCAACTTATCTCATTATTATGAGATACTAAGTCATAATCATGAGATCAGGATCCCATAATTATGATATACTAAGTCATAATTATGAGATACTAAGTCATAATTATGAGATCAGGATCCCATGATTATGATATACTAAGTCATAATTATGAGATACTATGTCATAATTATGAGATACTAAGTCATAATTATGAAATACAAAGTCATAATTATGAGATCAGGATCCCAAAATTATGATATACTAAGTCATAATTATGAGATACTATGTCATAATTATGAGATACTAAGTCATAATTATGAAATACGAAGTCATAATTATGAGATCAGGATCTCATAATTATGATATACTAAGTCATAATTATGAGATAGTAAGTCATAATTATCAGATAATAAGTCGTAATTATGAGATACTAAGTCATAATTATGAGTTAGTAATTACTAGCCCATATTACACAGTGCTACCTAGCAAAGGGCAATCATATCAGCGGTATGGTATGGGTATGTAAACAATTGTTCATCTGAGAGGTGTCCAAACTTATTCCAGTGAAGGGAATTAAAGTTGCCGTAGGTTCCCTCATTTCTGATTTTATATTAGTTAGAAATAATAATCAATGAATAAATAAATGGATTAAATTAATTAATAGAAATCATCTTTGTTATTTTTAATAAAACGTACATAAAAATAAAAATATAGAAACAATCTTATTTATAGTCCAATAGAGTTCAATGCCTAATACGGCTATTCAAGCCATAATCAGTACAGATGTATATTTGCAATTTCAGTGACCTGTAATGAGAGACTTGAAGCTGGTCCTTATTTTTCCAGATTTTTTGAAGAATGTTTCTAAATTGAGCTGAAGCTGACTTCTCAGGATATTATGTAGGTGCGAGGCATTTTTCTTTTCAGTTTACACTTGTTGAAGTTCATCAGGCTGTAAGTCTGTTCACAGAGGTGGGTACTGCCAAATAATTGGACAGTTTTGTGACAGTATGGAGATGGAACACATATGGGTGTGATGACCAGGTGTCCATACATCTTTGCCTGTATAGAGTAGATTGTTGTAATTATATATTTTTTTATTACGATTCGGAAACACAATTACAATTTTGAAATAATTTGTGGTGTTTAAAAGGGAGAGAATGGAGGGATGATGACGACATCCAACCTGACTCATACTGTATCCAGGGAGGAAAATGGACTGCTGCTCACATGTGAAGCATTTAATAAAGGCACACGATTCTCCAGCATCCAAACTAAAACCCTCAGTGTGTACTGTGAGTATGAAGTAAAAGAATATTGTTATACCATGTCAGTTACACTCTTCCTTGTTCCTGAACTATTCTATTCTAATATTAAGACTAATTCGCCATGGCTTGCTCATCAGGGAGAAATGCACACCATTCACCTTAACTGTTGATTTCTGTAAAGCTGCTTTGAGACAGTGTCTGTTGTGAAAAGAACATAAAGAAATAAAATTATAGAAATAAAATTGACTTGACTAACTGAACATTCTTACAGACCCTCCTCAGAAGGTTTGGTTAGATGCCCCTTCAGAAGGAACTCTCCTACGTTCAGGAATGACCATTCAACTGGTGTGTTTTTCCAGTGGAGGAAACCCTACAGGCCGGTTGACCTGGTTCAAGGTTTGTATGCACATTTATAAAAGTTGTACTGTATCAAAAAGAACTGCCATTTTTAGAACATTTTAGAACAATACTCATGTCTTGCCATCTGCCACTGACTTGTCACTTAGAGTGGCATGTGATGCCTGGTGGAGGTGTTTCCAGACTGTAAGTGACTATACTTTTAGAAAGATTTCCAGACACATATTAATAGTGTGACTGTCAAATCACAGTATTGTTTTTTTTTGTCATTGGTAAAATGAATGAGTCCCTGCTAATTTAACACCCCCCACACACATACACACACACACACACACATTTTTTTTTTTCATCATTTCAAGACGCTGGCTTAACACCTCGATTGAAGATGGTGGCTCATTGCCTCACTTTAAGATGCAGCTTCATTTCCTAATTTCAAAATGCAGCCTCATTGCCTTCATTTAAGATGGTGGCTCATTGCCTCAAATCAAGAACATTCTTCATTATTTCATTTCAAGATGCAGACCTCAATGCCTCATTTAAAGATGCTGCCCTTATTAGCACATTTTAAGATTATCACGTTGCCCCATTGAAAATAACAGCTTATTTCCTCGATTAAGGTGGTTCATTATCTCAATTTATTACACCTCATTGTTTAATTACAACAAGGCACTGCTTTGCCTCATTTTACAATGTTGCCTCTTAGATTTGTTTTATCGCATTGCCACAATTCAGCTAATACAGGATTAATTGTACCTCATTGAAATCATTTATGAAAATGTATTTTGTTATAATTTACTATTTGTGCAATAAATTCCTCACAATTATTGTATTTTGTTTGTAACTGAATACTTAACAATGAACCTATATTTATTAATCATTAGTAAAATAAAAGAAAAGCTATTTGCCACATCAATACAGATGTTATCTAGTTGCTAATTTTGTTTCTTTTTCATCTTACTTTTTTGTTGTGCTGTTTTGCATAATATACTTGTTAGAGGGGAAGCAGTGCATGTCTTGTGGTGTTTTGACAATCGTAGCATGTTTGGGTCATGAAGTGAACTTATGTGCTAAGCTGGGTGTTTGTACAAAGAGAGGTGTGAAGAGTTTTGAAGAAACAACTTGGTAATGAGTGCATTTTAAAACAGAATTTGAAAAAATTTAAAGCAGAATATTTATATCATTGAAAACACAGGGTTTTTTAATTGGCAGGTTTGACAGCTTGATCTTTGCATATATGTATATGTATATGTATATGTATGTATGTATATGTATATACAGGGCACCATGTATCTTGCATAATAATGAAATCAATTACAAAAGAATTTCAAACCATATTGATAAAATATGACCATAAAACCAAGAAACTAAGAAAGACCTGGCCTTGTAATTCTTCAAGATAATTAAATAATTATGAAAACAATAATGAAGTTAATTACTGTTGATTGAAGTTTTTTTGCATCAAGCCTAAATGCTGTGTGAATGTGTCTTTGTATATGTTGTGTGTGATATTAGAATGGTAAAGTTGTGCAGGTGCCATCGAAAAACATCGAATCCGAGCGTGGTGTGTCACGAGAGCTCCTTCTCACTCTCCAACCAAGCGATAATTTAGCTAAGTATCGCTGCGATGCCACCAATGAGGCCAAGAAAGTACGATCAGCTGAGATTAAACTTCAGGTCCAATGTAAGTCGATTCCAATCAATTCAGTGTATCTTCTTTCTATTGCACTTTCAAAAAGTCATCGTCCCAAAGCTGCTTTACAGAAAGAAACATCATAGTTTATCATATATATATTAACTTTTTTGTATATCATTTATATCATTTAGATTTTGGCAAAAATCAATTGTGGTTTAATGGAAATCACTGCATTAATACCACCAAGAAATCATTGCCTGTGAACACAGTTTGCCATGTCATCCACGAATGCAGGTTAAGTCTCGATCATGCATAGAACACGGTATGCATGAACATGATCTAGAAACACCACCATCCTCTCTGGCCAAAGCTCATTTAAAGGGTCCTGAGGCAAAGTGGAAAAATGGTCAGATAAACTCAATCTTAATTTTTTTTGGAAACCATGCACCAATGAATAGAGGGACCATCTGGCTTGTTATCGGCTCTCAGTTCATAAAGCTGCATCTCTGATGGTATGGGAGTGCAGTCTCTATTAATGAATAAATCAACACTGGTTCGCTAGATTATAAACTTAAGATAACATCAGCCTACAACTCAGGATTTTATATTATTTTTTTTAAAACAAAGACAAAACAAACCAAAAAAAGCGCTAGTGTAATTAGTGCCTGTGGAATGGGCAGCTTGCACATTATAGAAAGTCTTCATCAATGCTAAACGATACATACAGGTTTTAAAGCAACAAATGTTTCCATACAGAAAACGTCTTTTTCAGGAAAGGCCTTGCATATCTGAGCAAGACAATGCTAGATGCATACTGTATATATTACAATAGCATGACTTTGTAGTAGAAGAGAAGAGTGTAGAGGGTGTTGAACTGGCCTGCCTGCCTGCCTGCCTGCCTACAATATAGACCTTTCACCATTTGAAAACATTTGGCACACCATGAAATGAAAAAATACAACAAAGGACACCCAGAACTGTTGAGCAGCTAGAATCCTGTATCAGACACATATGGGACAACATTCCTCTCCCAAAACATTAACAACTGGTCTCCTCAGGTCTTAAATGTTTACAGATAGAAGATGAGGCGATATGAAGAAGAAACCTTGAGAGGAACCAGATTTAAAATGGAACTCATCTTTACCAAATGTCCATATATTGTTAAGTTTATCAACTCTTCACTCAGGAAACTTTATGCAACAAACTGTTCATCTCAAAGCAAACCATTCACACAAACTGATTCAATTGAAGATAGATTTATTCAGAAGTAGGGCTTCAGGATATAGCAGGGTTATCCAGTGAGAACAAAAGAGCAAGTGAAGCTTGATAGAGAAAGAGAGAAAGGGAGAGAGAGAGAGAGAGAGAGAGAGAGAGCATATCTGAGCAAGACAATGCTAGATGCATACTGTATATATTACAATAGCATGACTTTGTAGTAGAAGAGAAGAGTGTAGAGGGTGTTGAACTGGCCTGCCTGCCTGCCTACAATATAGACCTGTCACAATTTGAAAACATTTGGCGCACCATGAAATGAAAAAATACAACAAAGGAAACCCAGAACTGTTGAGCAGCTAGAATCCTGTATCAGACACATATGGGACAACATTCCTCTCCCAAAACTTTAACAACTGGTCTCCTCAGGTCTCAAATGTTTACAGATAGAAGATGAGGCGATATGAAGAAGAAACCTTGAGAGGAACCAGATTTAAAATGGAACTCATCTTTACCAAATGTCCATATATTGTTAAGTTTATCAACTCTTCACTCAGGAAACTTTATGCAACAAACTGTTAATCTCAAAGCAAACCATTCACACAAACTGATTCAATTGAAGATAGATTTATTCAGAAGTAGGGCTTCAGGATATACCAGGGAAATCCAGTGAGAACAAAAGAGCATGTGAAGTTTGATAGAGAAAGAGAGAAAGGGAGAGAGAGAGAGAGAGAGAGAGAGAGAGAGAGAGAGAGAGAGAGACTGATAAATACAGCCTTAAGAGATTACTAGAACCTCACCTAAACTTTTTATCAAACCATTTCCATTATCTGCTGCCTGATTTTACAAAACATCTGTAGTTCAGTCATAGTTATTTGCAGGTCCGTTGTCTTGATCACCCATTCCAGCAAATCCTATCCTTCAGGACACAAAACAATCTTAATACAATTTTAGAGCTATTTCTTCTGCACTCAGTGTGTGACAGCGTGAACTCATGTGTTCTTATGTTGTGTGTTGATTTCTGGTGAAGATCCTGCAGTAAGTTTGAAGATCGTGGTGAAGCAGAAGGTGTTGCGGGCTGGGCAGACCGTCAGAATGGACTGTCTGGCTGGAAGCAGCAACCCAAAAGTTAACATCAGCTGGAGTCTGGGCCCCATTAGGTAACTGAGTTCCCACAGCATGCTTCATTATTGTGACCATTTAAGATTACTATCAACAGTATGAAAAAAAAAACCAAGACAAAATAATACAGATTTATCTTCTAATTATGATTTTTTTTTCTCTTAATAAAAGTTTGTTTTAAAAGTTGAGTTAATTGCCATAGTTGTCACTTTATATCCCACATTATCTGCATTATCTGATTTATATGTTTATTACATTGTAACTTTTCATTTGATAATCATTCGATAATATAATTATAATATTATTTTAATTAACATTACATTACAATAAAATACTATTACATGAAGTGGATAAAAATGTTTCCATTTGAAAAATCAAAACGAAATCAAGGCTGTCTATCTGTTTGTACAAAAAGAATTATAACCAACCTAGAATTAGTATTTTTTTTCATTAGGAACTAGAAAACTCTGGAAGAATGTCTTGGGGGTGAATAGTAAAACTAATGTTGCCTTAATGATGTACTCAAAATAAAGAGCAATTCTGGAATATTACCTTGAAATAACAGAATAAAAGCTCGAATTGTGGGATAAATTTGCAGATTTTATTGCAAACATCTATGATAATGAATCATAATTATTATAATAATGAATACCAAAAATAACAATATTATAACCAAGAATATTTTCTACAAATTCCTCTTCTTCTTAAACTTATTATAACTTATAATCATTGTTGCTGTTTTATAATTATTATGACTAAATCGTTATAGTTTATATAATGTCAAAAAATATATATAATTATTTAATTATTATTATTACCCATTAGTGCATTAATTCCTTTAATTTAAAGTTATTTTAATAAGGTTCATGATCTTATTAAAATCAACTACATGATCTCAATATTGTCAGAGACAGTGGTGAGCTGTCAGAATCACTAACTTACATTTTCATATATTTTTGTTTTTTAAATATGTATTTAATTATTTACAAAAAAAAAATTCTCTTCATTTTTATGTATGTCTCTTTGTAATTTTATGTTGGTGTTTCTATCCAATCAAATTTCAGCCATCACATTGTGTAGTGCCATAAGGCTTTCAGATCTAATATACATGTGACAAATATAAAGCTCCTTTACCGTTATATCCCACACCATCCCCTCAGTGAAGCACGTTGGTGGTAGCATTGTGTCCACTTTTACTCTCTGCCTCTATTTTTTTGCTTCTCTGACTCATCTTGATGGACATCCATGTTTCAACTGTGCAATATATACTTTATAAACTTTCCATTTCCTAATATTGAATTTCATATTGCTCTGTGGGAATTTAAACTTTAGTCTATTTTTGTAACCAAACCCTAACCCTTTCTGTCACTCTATCTCATCATGTTTTTTTTTTTTCTTACCTCTTCTTTGCCTACACCTCAAAATTTGCCTGTTTCTCTCTCTTTCTCTTTTTTCCTCCTCCACATCCTCACTTCATCACTTCAATCTTATCCAAAGTCTGTTAGGAGAGGAGAACGCTGTTAAGAAGTCGGTCTATGGTGGTGTGTCAGTCAGCAGCACCCTATCGCTTCCTCTCTCTTCTCATCTTCATGGCAGAAGACTCACCTGTCAGGCCTTCAGTGCTGCACTCTCAGAGCGGGTCAACACCTTCCACACGCTCAACGTCCTCTGTGAGTATGAACGTATGAGTGGGAGGTTGTGAGGGAAAGAAGAGAAACGCAGAGCATACTGTAAAATCTAAAAATATCCTCACCAACAAAAAAGTAAACAATTTCTACAAGGGGAGGAAGAGCTGTGTATAGCAAACTGTAGCTAATTTTCTTAATATTTTCTAGTACGTTTGATATAGCAGTTCCTCTAATATAGTTATTTTAATATTTAAGATTTAGCAAAATGCAAAATTGAAGGTTAGCTTGGCGCAGCTGCTATATTCTAACTTCGCTACTCAATTGTGCGCTAGTAACATTAGCAGGCGATGAAACAACCGACCAGCATTTATTTTCTCTGCATTTAGACGACACATGACAGTGTGAGTCGAGATATTCTTAAATTTATACAACTGATACTAAATTGTGTATTATGCAGAAAAGTGACAAACTGAAAGATTTCTCAGACATAATGTTTTTTTCTTTCAGTCCCAATCTGCAATTAGTTGCTGCGTGACTCGAAAAGCAATGGAAGGAAAATTATAACCATGACTGTGTGTGTGTGTGTGTGTGTGTGTGTGTGTGTGTGTGTGTGTACTTTTGTTTGCCACACCTATATGTGTTTTTATTAACACAATTTTCTGTCTGTAATTGCTTGTGCATGTCAATGTGTGTATGTGTTAAGTGTGTTTGCCACATGTACTGTATATGTGTGAGGTTTTTTCTTCACACATCTGTGTGCCTGTAAATGTTTATAGGGGTATGTGTGTGTGTGCATGATTGCATGTGCGTGGATTGTCTTTTTTTCAAACTTGACAGACTTCCATAACTTTGATGCTGTGATGCCTGGTCGATTTGATTCATCTGATCAAGATTATACTTCACATTAATTACTGGTTTTCTTTTTTTTTTTTTTTATATACATGTCTGTGTGTGTGTGTGTGTGTGTGTGTGTGTGTGTGTGTGTGTGTGTGTGTGTGTGTGTGTGTGTGTGTACTTTTGTTCGCCACACCTATATTTGTTTTTATTAACACAATTTTCTGTCTGTAGTTGCTTGTGCATGTCAATGTGTGTATGTGTTAAGTGTGTTTGCCACATGTACTGTGTATGTGTGAGGTTTTTATCTTCACACATCTGTGTGCCTGTAAATGTTTATAGGTGTATGTGTGTGTGTGCATGATTGCATGTGCGTGGATTGTCTTTTTTTCAAACTTGACAGACTTCCATAACTTTGATGCTGTGATGCCTGGTAGATTTGATTCATCTGATCAAGATTATACTTCACATCAATTACTGGTTTTCTTTTTCTTTTTTCTTTTTTTTTTGTGCCTGTCTTCTTTTGGCTGCAAGCTTGTGTGTGTGTGTGTGTGTGTGGGTGGGTGAGAGAGAGAGAGAGAGAGAGAGAGAGAGAGAGAGAGAGAGAGAGAGAAAGAGATAGTTTGTGTATCCAAATTGTTATCATTCACTTTCTAATAACACTACGCACAAGCAGTGCACTCAGCACTCTCTCTCTCTCTCTCTCTCTCTCTCTCTCTCTCTCTCTTTCTCT
>MU542898.1:1760040-1804744 GCA_024362625.1 Silurus asotus
CTCTCTCTCACACACACACACACACACACACACACACACAAATAACTCCTGTGAACTTTATGGAATCCATAAGCTGGCAAAATCCATAATGGCTGTGTGAGTAAAGAAATCCATTCTACATTAAAGTCAAGTGTAGCTTTCATAAATAAAACGTTATTGCTTGTCTCGCGCTATGCAGATGGAAAGAGTGGCAGAAGAAATGAAGGAGAGAGAAAGAGGGAGAGAAAGAGTGTGCGCATGAGACAACGCGGGTAAGATAAAGAGGGTAGTGGAAGAGAGAGAGAGAGAGAAAAAAAAAAGAAGTGGAAGAGAAGAAAGAGGGCTTGTGGGAGAGTGAATGAAAAGGGAGAGAATGAAAAGGGGCCGGCGACAGAAAGGGGTGGTAGATAGAGAGCAAAAGAGAAGAAGAAAGACTGAGAGAAAAAGAGGAGAGTAAGGTGAGAGGTTAAGAGAATGAACACGGGAGCCTATAAGGGAAGTGAGAAGAAAAGGAAGTGAGAGGGAATGGAAGAGAGAAATAGAAAGGAGGCATGAAAAAGTGGGGGAGTGAGAAAGAGGGTGAGAGATGGAGGGGAAGGAGAGAGAGAAAGATAAAGAGGGGGAGACAGAAAGAGGGTGTAAGTGTGAGAGATGTAGAGAGAGAGAGCAGTGTACTGTTTACTGTATTTTATAGTGTATATTGTGTGTACTGTATATTTGATTATTTGCAAGAAGTGACATATATATATATGATATATATATATATATATAATGAATATTCAACACTTTGGTGTCACTTAGCATGAAGTGCAGAGTTGTGTGTGAGCATGTGTTTAATACTTCATAAATAAAATGCAGTGCTTCAGGTGCAGTGGATAAAGTGGCATTACTGTATAATAATAACTGTGTAATGAAAGAAAAGTAAAGTATGTTAGTGTGTATGTTAGTGAGTGAAAGAGGTAGTGATTAAGTGTGTGAGTAATGCAGGGGAATAAGTGTGAGGATTATAATGAATGACTCTGTGAGAGAATGATTACATTTCAGTAAATGAGTGAATGAGGTAGTAAATTAATGTGTGGGTTAATAAATGAGTGAATATGTAAGTGTGGTAGTGAATGAGTGTGATGATTAGAATGAATGATTTAGTGAAAGAGAAAATTAGGTAGTGAAATATTGTGTGGGTTAATCAATGAGTGAGAAAATGCAGTAGTGAATAAGTGTGAAGGTTATAATGAGTGTATGAGGTAGTGATTGCGTGTGAGGATTATAATTAATGAGTGAGTGAGTGAGTGAGTGAGTGAGTGAGTGAGTGAATGAGGTAGTAAATGGGTGTGAGGATTATAATGAATGAGTGAGTAAGTAAATGCAGTAGTGAATGACTGAGGATTATAGTGAGTGAGTGAGTGAGTGAGTGAGTGAGTGAGTGAGTGAGTGAGTGAGTGAGTGAGTGAGTGTGAGGATTATAATGAGTGAGTGAGTGAGTGAGTGAGTGAGTGAGTGAGTAAAATAATTATGTAGTGAATACTTTTTAGGATTATAATGAATGAGTTAGTGAGTGAGGTAGTGAATATGTGTGAGGAGTATAATGAGTGAGTGAGTGAGTGAGTAAAAGAATTATGTAGTGAATACTTTTTAGAATTATAATGAATGAGTTAGTGAGTGAGGTAGTGAATAAGTGTGAGGATTATAATGAGTAAATGAGTGAGTGAGTGAGTGAGTGAGTGAGTGAGTGAGTGAGTGAGTGAGTGTGTGAAAGAATGAGGTAGTGAATGAGTGTAAGGATTATTGTGAGTGAATGAGGAGTGACTAAGGTAGTGAATGAGTGTGAAGTTTATAGTGAATGAGCGAGTGAGTGAGAGGTGTGTGTGTGAGTGTGAGGATTATAATGAGTGAGTAAGTAAGTGAGTAAGTGAATGAGGTACTGAATAAATGCATGGGTAAAGTAATAAAGCAAGAAATTAGTAAGTCAGTAAATAAATGGGATTTATAATGAATAGTTGATATTAGCATTAGGTTATGAATTGCTGCATGTGTATGTGTATAACAAGACATTATTCATTTATGATTCGATAAGTGATTTGTTAGCGATTCACTGGTGAACCAAATCATTACTATACAGTCTCATTCTCAAGCTTGTAAAACACATTTAGCCATAAACGTTCGGAGGGTCTTAATATTCCTAGCTTGAGAACTAAGCTATGAATCAGATTATCAGCATTCACTTGCACATGGATTTAATTATAAAAATGTAGAACGAAGGGAAGAATCATGGTTTTAATAATGGTTTAAACATCATTTAACACCTGCTGACTTTGCTTAGTCTGTTTGTTTGTCTGCTAACACCACTAATCATGCACTAATGCTGATGTATTATTAATAATATAACAAATGCTAAAATGAAACTTGGAATAATGGGATAAATAAAAAAAAAAACATTTAGTTGCTGTGTGTTTTGGGTATCAGTCCCTCCTGAGTTTGCAGAAGACCAGGCGAGTCTGGTGGAAGCAATCGAGGATGACTTTGCCGCCCTTCCTGTTAAAGTCTCGGCCAATCCAGACGATATTTCGTGCGAGTGGATGTTCCGCGGCGAGAAGGTGCTTAGAGGTAATAGGCATTTTAACATCTCAGTGCAAGCTGTCTCGCATTTGTTCTGTCACAACATGCCATATGGCCCCCGAACGCAACATTGGCAGCTTTTGTGCCAGATGTGCTCCTGCCTGGAGTGTTAATGCGTGCAGGTTAAATGAAGATGGCAGTCACTCCGAATGAGACACGGCCTTAACGCCGACTCTATTATCACATTACGCTCGTCCTTCTGTGTAGGTGTGGCACGCGATGTGTTTATATGAACCATATGCCTCGTGATTATTTTCATGCACATGCTGCATGTATAGCGGAATCCTAAAGTTATTCATTAATTAGGATCGCAACATTTAAGAAATTGAGATCAAACGCTGTTGCTGAAAGAATTGCGTGAACATTTTAACTACCTAATCATACATTTTTTACGTCTCACTCGCTGCAAACGCATTTTCATCTCAATTCTAATTTTCTCACGATTAGTACTCTTTTAATCAACACAAACAAACAAAAAAAAATCAGTGACATACTGTATATTGGTAAAAAATGAAGGAAGCTCTGGCAACTCAAATGATTCATTTTGTTGCACCAGATGAAAGAAAACAAGCTAAGTAACGAAATGGACCGCACTGTATGTGTGTGGCAGAAGTGCTCTTCTCAACAAACTTAACTACAGCTTAGATAAAATAAGAATGCGCATGACCTTTTCAGAGAATTGAACAAAAAAAAGAAAGTTTGTACTTCTTCTGATGGATTTAAATTATAGGTAAGTGCAAAAGTTTGCATTTGCCATGGTGTCTAAAAGAAAAAATCAAGAAATAAATAATCGAAAAAAAAGAAAATGTGCACGGTTTAAAAAAATTAGATGCGAGGAATACTAAAAATGTCGGCCCATCACTGAGTTACTACCACCATCATATTAAGACCACTATCACCTCAACATTACAACTTCTACCACCACTAACACCCGCACAAAACCAACACATAAAATAAGAATGCGCATGACCTTTTCAGAGACTTGAACAAAAAAAAGAAAGTTTGTACTTCTTCTGATGGATTTAAATTATAGGTAAGTGCAAAAGTTTGCATTTGCCATGGTGTCTAAAAGAAAAAATCAAGAAATAAATAATCGATAGAAAAGAAAATGTGCACGGTTTTTAAAAAATGAGATGCGAGGAATACTAAAAATGTCGGCCCATGTTACTACCACCATCATATTAAGACCACTATCACCTCAACATTACAACTTCTACCACCACTAACACCCGCACAAAACCAACACAACCATCCAGCACATTACCACCATTATCATAATTTTACCATCACTACCACCACCACAACACTACCACATTACCAATACTAAAACTATCACTGACACCACTACCATCACCACTACCACCACCACATTATAACCACTGCTACCACTCTATCACTATCACCACCACTACTCCATTTCCAACCACTAACACTATCAATCACACCACTACTATCACCACACTACCACCACCACATTCTAACCACTACTACCACACTATAACTATCACCACCACTACCACATTAGAAATCACTAACTCTATAACTCACACCACTACCATCACCACACTACCACTACTACCACCACCACATTATACCCACTACTACCACACTATCACTATTACCACCACATTACTACCCACTAACACCAACACTCACACTACTACCATAACCAAACTAGAAGCCCCACACTACCACTACTTCCACCACCACATTATAACCACTACAACCACACTATCACTATTACCACCTCTATCACATTACCAACCACGAATACTATCACTCACACCATTACACCATATTACCACCATCACCGCAACATTACGACCACTACGACAGTACCACATTACCAGCATTATCACTGACACCAATTTATTACATCACAACCACCACTACCACAATATGTCTACCACCACCACTTTACCAGCAAATTATCATTACCCCACTACTGTACCTCATTACCCTCACCACCAACAGCACCACCATCCCTATGTAAAGACAGTGGGTAGTGGATTTCTAAATATGTATGCAAAACTGTTTGTTTCTGTGTTTGTTTCTGTGTGTGTGTGTGTGTGTGTGTGTGTGTGTGTGTGTGTGTGTGTGTAAACAGATCGGGATTCTCGTTACCATTTCTCCGAATCTTGGGGTTTGGAGATTTGGAATGTGACCAGGCGTGATACAGGTGTGTACACAGTGGAGTGTTCCAATGCTGAGGGAAAAAACAAAAGCAACATCAAACTGGACGTCCACTGTAAGAACTATTGCACATTACAAACACCTTTCACATCTTCAAATAATTTTCTACTATAGATAGTTCTGACGACTACTGACAGTAACATGAACATCTTGACATATTTCTTACAAGCTAAACTGATTAGACTCCACTACCACCACCACTAACCCCCACCATCACCACCACCATTACACTACAACCACACACACACCAGAACCATATTACCATCACCAGCACACTACCACCAACACCACTTCAACCACATTACCACCTCCACAATACCTACACCACTACCACCCCTACCAAATTACCGCCATCACCACCACATGACTACTACCAAACCACCACTACATGCATAACCCTGTAATTTTAGCCAAAACAACAAACCAAATTCACCCAGAATGACTGTTTTACTTACACATATGCATTTGCAGAACATGAAACCCATACCATATAAAAGATAAGGGAACTCCTGCTGCTGTTTATCTTTACACTGGTATTATGTAAATGGAAGACAGAGTTATAAAAGGAGTTGCATCACTGTCATTCAAGAAACAAGATTAGTGTCTCTGTAATGTTAGAGAGAAACACAATGTAGGAGAGAGGACATGAAAGGCTCATTACTTCTGAAGCTCCCACATCAGCATCAGCATGTCTTATGTCTACATTTATATTTATTCACTTGGCGGAAGCTTTTATCCAAAGGGACTTAGATGTGCAGCAGAATCCAATTGAATCATAAACGAGGTTTGCGTGACACTGTCAAAACATTGTATGAAAATGAGAAAATGATGAAACCAAGTCTTGTATGGACATAATCAATAGACCTTTTTATTTATTTATTTTATTTTAAATAAGCATACTGTAGTTATTCACAGACAGAACTGAAAGAAGGCAGGGGGTCTAGTTTAAGGGTCAACAAGATGAAAGTAAAAACAAGAATAACGTTTTCAAATTACAATGTTCCTTTGTTCAGGTGTTAAATACACCCATTTTTTTATCTTCAATGTCCCCAGTGATTATGTAAGTAACAGGCTATTGGCAAGTGTTAATTAAAATGTATGTATTTTAGGGAATTTATGGTATTTAAATTTTAGAGCAGTCACTGGTTTTAGACTGTAATTTTTTTTTTTTTTTAAGTAAATAGTTTTGGTACTTTAATTTATTTTAATCACATTGAAACCAATTATATATACTTATCTTTCATTTAGTTATTGTGTCAAATTGCTTCACATCTAAACAATATGCAAAATCAGCTACTATTGGAATAGTATACTTGAAAAAAAACAATTAAAAACCACTGAAAGCTGTTTAGTCTTTACAAATTTCCTATACATGTGGAAAAAAAAACAAAAAACAAAAAAAACAGTAGAGTTAAGAGATTCCAGCAGGAATTGGGAAAATAAATTGAAGGTATGGTTGAGATGAAAATGCACACAAAAATTAACCAAATTAGACTTCTTGTTTTTTACACAATGTACATAATTGGCAACAAAATGTGAAGTAATATTTAGTAAAAATAAAAAAAAGCTTTTTATTTTACCCCTAACAAAATGAGCCAAAAACACAAATTCAGAATGGTCAACAGGCTTCTTAAAATAAATAAATACATAAAAAACAGTTTTATTTATTATAGTATTTATTAGCCATTAGACAAGAGTATTGTGACAGAGTAATTGAAACAATTTGACTGTTATTTTTCCCCAACACTTGTTTTATGCTAGTTTGTTTGACATTTCTTTTCCAATTAATAATTGATCATTAAAATCTTTATATATGGACTACATTTCTCATAACCCAATGCACCTTAATGTCCCAAATCACATGTTTCACTTATTACCCACATTTGTTTTCTATTTGTATCTAATTAGTGGCACTATTTAACTCTTAATTGTGGTTCTCATTGTTTTGCTGTTTTATTTATGGTTAGCATTGCTTTACTCAAGTTTAGGTTATGGGTTTCATGGGTAGGTTTTATTATTATTTTATTAAACTGGTGTTTTGTTTCTGTCTTTGTTTCTATGCTTTGTATTTTTTTACTAAGAATTAAAATCGTTTCCCTTTGCCTTCATCTCATTTTATGGCAGTTGGGGTGAGGGCCTCATGCAGAAAATATTCTGCCAAATCTGTTATGAGCTTTTCATCCCCATCATTAGGATACTTAAAAAAAAAAATACAAACATTAGTGCTAGCACCCTTGTTTTCTGTTTGTGATTTTTATAGTGTAAGCTATTTTTAAACGATGGCAGTGAATTAACGCAGTCTAGTCTGCTTCCATGTACCTTTATTAGCAGTAAAAGCTACTCACATACATTTAGACTGTAACAACAATTTGACCTTTTTAAATATTAAAATTTTCTGTTGCCAAATGTTCTACATGGTTTGAAAGGAAAAAACTCCAGCATCAGTCCATGTGAGGGGGAAAAAATGTAGGGACCCAAAGGTTTAGCAGAATTAGATTAAACTTCAAAACATGCAGACATACACCAAATGAAAACTTGCACAAATCATTAGGTTGATGCACCTCAATAACAAGCAGGGTTTCTTTTTTATCTATTAATGCCCTGGGCAACTATGAATTAAAAACTAATAACCTGGAAACGAAATTTGCTTGTCCGAGGCACTTGGGCGATTGATGTGTCCTCAATGTGCAGTATTTGTATAGTAGTCTCAGTAAAACAGAGATGGATAAAGTTGTTGTCTTATGAATCATTACAACACATCTACATGAAATAAGCGACATGAGATGGAATAGAAGGCGTTTGTCCATGAGTGTCACTTGACTGACACTTATGACAACAAACATGAGTATACATTATGATCTGAATTTAAGTACACACTATTTATAAAATGGAAGCGTTGGATTGAAATATGTTTTAATAATGTTTATGCTTGTGCGCATTTAGGAAACTTATCCAACATGAAAGATCATTACTTTGCTAATAAAAAATGGTAGAATGTATCAACAGAAAATCTTGGCAAATGTGTTCCTGCAAGTATGTTTTCTTAATGTATTTCCGAGACACATATTTATTTTTTAAACTGACACAAATATATGGAAATCCGATTCTATGTTTAGTCCACATTCGCTGGTATAATAACCTCCACACTTCTGGGAAGATGTTCCACTAGAGTTTTGAGTGTGGTTGTGAAGATTTGTGCTGATTCAGCCACTGGGGTGTAAAATCAGGTAGCTAAAAGAGGCCTGGGGAGCATTTCAATTCATCCAAAATGTGTTCAGTAGAGTCTTTTAGTCGTTTTAAAACAAGACATGACCAAGTTGTTTAGACTAGGTGCCGATTTGGCCACTCAAGACTTAGACATCACCTTCATGCCATGTGAATTTAAGGCAGTAATTAAAGCAAAAGGAGCCCCTACTAAGTATTGAGCACATGTACAGTAAATGAACAAACTTTCCAGAAGGCCAACAATTTACTAAAAATGTTTTTTTTTTATTAGTCTTATGAAGTATTCTGGTATTGAGAGAGAATTGGTGGGTTTTTGTTAAATGTGAGCCAAAATCATCACGATTATAAAAAAAAAACAAAACTTAAAACTACTTTAGTCTGTGCATTGATTTTATTTAATACACGAATTTCACAATTTGAGTAGAATTTTTTACGACATTCTAATTTATTGAGATGCGCCTGTATATTTGTCCCCAACCGAATAACTTGTACAACCAATGTATACATTTCTATATGATTACATTTGCTTGTCGGCACTTCGCACATTTTCTTTTTGTATATTATTCAGATACTGAGGTAAGTATTCAGAGAAGGGTATACAGCTGGGGATTTTTTTTTTTTTTTTGAGTGAGAGCAGGCTACTGACCTGCAATTACCTCATTAATGATTTAATAACAGCTTTGTACTAAAACTAGGTCTACACATTCTAGCAAATCCTTCGTCATTAATGAATCCCTGCATCCCTGCTACAATAGTGCCTGACAGTGCTACACATTCATTATGTATAGAGTGTTTTAATAGCTTTTACAGATGGCCCTGTTTTCCATGTAGGACTTCCTATTTTCTCGGTCTGAGACAATGGGAAGCATCTCAAGTGTGTCAACATGTGAGAGCTTACACAAGTACTAATGGGCTGTTTTTCTCAAGGCTATGAGCCCAGTGGGAGATGGGAGGAAAGAGATAGAGAGAGAGAGAGAGAGAGAGAAGAAAGAAAGAAAGAAAGAAAGAGAGAGAGACTGCAACCAGCACATTAATTTAAATGCATTTTGAAGTGTATGTTCTGTAGAACAGCTACACCTCTCTCTTTAACCAGTCTGGAGAAGTAACAATTTTACCTTTAATCTTTTTTTTTTCTAATGCTAGCTGAATAGATAGGTAGACACATGCATACATACATGGAAGGACATAGATAGATAGATAGATAGATAGATAGATAGATAGATAGATAGATAGATAGATAGATAGATAGATAGATAGTATACAAATATGGTGGTGTAAGAGTAATAAAACACCTCAGGATGTCATGGTGGTAGCACTAACTCAGCTTCATGTGAGGCCACATCACATTATACAGAGACGTTAATATTAAAATTGCATGTACTCAGAAAGCATGCATTATTTATTTTTTTATTTTTTTATTACAGATCCCCCCAGCGTGAAAATGAAGGCAGATCCTGTGAACGTGAACATCGGAGACACTGCAGATCTGTTCTGCATCGCTGATGCCAATCCTGTGACTGACAACATGTTTTCGTGGAAGTGGATGGTGAGACACTGCCACATACTTTCACCGTTACAGTGTTTGCTCCTAACAGACTTCGTTTAAAGTATAAAAGACTCGTATAAAATTTGCATGTTCTATTTGTCTTTTTTTCAAATTGGATTCAATTCAATTCATTTTTATTTGTATGGCGCTTTTAACAATGAACATTGTCTCAAAGCAGCTTTACTGTATATACTGTATAATAAAAGTAAATATGTTCTTTATGAGTAAGTTTGTCCCTGATGAGTGGCCTGGTGGCAACTGTGGCAAGGAAAAACTCCCCGAGATGGCATAAGGAAGAAACCTTGGGAGGAACCAGACTCAAGAGCAAACCCATCTTTATCTGGGTTGCACCTAATGTCCATTTGTAGCAGATATACAATGTTGCGGGGTACAGTGAAGATGATCAGAAGCGAACTGTATTCCTGAGTCAGTGTATGAGACTGTTGACATTAACTACAGTCTAATCCATCCTCAAAGCGCCCGTTCTTACTCCGGAATTTCATGGAACCACCCAAGGCGTTGATGAGAAACCGTCTATTCTTTCTTCATATTTATCATATTTATCAACTTTATAATACAGTGTGGGTATTCATGATCGGTCCCTGACAGCATGCTGAAAATGAAATCAACGTCTGCTTTCCTTCCTTTTTTGATCTCTTATCACTTTGAATAATCTCCTCCCTCTGTGTCTCTCTCTTCATCACTATCAGTGCCTCTCGCTATCTCCTCATCTTCTCCACCTCTTTCACTTTGCGTTCTCCCGCTCTCAGCCGGCACTCTTTAGCGAGAGGACATGCTATATTTCACTGCTGTAAGTGTGCTCTAAGTGTCTCACCCTTCTGCGCTCCGCCTTCTCTGGCCCAAATGGAGAAAAATAGCTTTCATTAAAGCGGCTTTGCCACGGGCTACATTCGTCTTTGTTAGCTCAGGCTGTGCCGTTTTAGTGCATTTTTTCTATTTCCTGTCCAAAGTTCACAACCATTGTGCTTTCTGCTATTATGAAAGACGATTCTTAATCATAAAGGTGTGCTTCTGAGAAAAGATGTGACCGTGTGTGAAGAGCCACAGAGTTTGATACCTAGTCATCGCTGTTGGGATGTCGACTAGGGATAGATGAAAAGCATTGAGGCAGGTGATAAGGAAATGAGAGCAGATGGTAAGGAAAGCAGGTAATGTATTTTGTTAATTTAGAAAATTTTTCAGACTGCTGTAGGTGAAGTCGATTCTGCAGTCGACTGACTTGGAAAAGTTTTTGTGGGGAACTCGATGGTAAGAGGAAATTGGAGGCAGGTTCCCAAGGCTTTATTTTGCCATGTACATTTTTCATAATGATGCACATATAAGAATCCAGCTCTCTTTCTCTCTGTATCTCAGCTCTTATTTTTCAATTTTCAGCCCTTTCCCTATTCATTAAAACAGAGAACACTCAGGATAACTAAGTACAGGTGTGTCATCCTTACTACTTACCTATTCTGGCTCCACCAGGGTTTTAACACATTTTGGAAAAGTATGAAAAAATAAAAAAATAAAATAATTAGATTTTTTTTTTTATTTCCATGTCTGAATTAATATGGAAGAATGTATTGACATATATAAGTTTTCACTCTGTTTTCTAAAATGTATAAAATGTAAAAAAAAAAATTTAATAAAACAAACGTCTACGCTAATCTGATACATCTGAAAAACGTCATTTTTATCTAAAAACGTCACCACGTTTCCCAAAAGTTGCTTATCCACACAAAAATTTCAGAAAATTCGAATATCCCCGTACCACGCATGAGCAAAATGTAAGAAGCGTTAATCCACGTCGTTTCTGTCTGCTGTTTAATTACTTTCCGACTCGCAATGCATGGACTGTGAAGATTTTTTAGCATTTTCAAATGTATCCACTTTGGAGGGCATTTTCATAAAGCTACATTTTTGTTGACTAAAAATGCCATCACAATGTGGACAGAAGGCCAAAAATATATACAGTATATATGTGTTTTCAAACAAAAACGTATTGATGTGGACATGACCGAAAAGTGTTTTTACATGGAATGTTACACTATGAGGCAGCAGTTACCATGACAGTACAGCTCCCCCGACTAAAAACACATGGAAAACCATCACTGATTCTGACTCTGACGTACATCGGACATGTTAATGTAACACGTTATAATTGGAATTTAAAATCATTATTTTTTATGCTAAATATGATCTTAAAAACCTTCAGGGATGCCTGCATAATTGAGTTCGGAAAAGTTTGGAATTTTCTTGTGTTTCTGTGTTTCGCAATTTAAAGTTCCACAAAACATCAATCACACTCTGAACTGTGGCACAGTGAATTCTGTTGTGCCAGCACTTTTAAAGCCACGTGTTGCAAATCACTATCCATTCCCACTTAGTCAGATCAGGAGCACATGCCAGAGGACAATCAAAACTTGTTTTTTTAAATGAGCATGATGGAAAAACCCAGACAATGTTGTAGACCTAATATTCATCATCCATCATTTAACAATACATGTTTTCTTGTCAGTGTACACAATCTATGCAGCACATATGAAACTATCACTGTATATATTAAACCCCTAAATAACTTATACAATGAAAACAACAGCTATTTGATTATTTGTTTTAGACACTGGTCTGGTAGCAGAATTACTAGTCTTTCAACCCCTTGTATGTAATTTTTCTAGCCCTTATGTCTGCCAACTCAGTGTAATTATCATATGAATGGGTTTTTTTGTGAGCTCATTGTAACCATTATGCTATTCTAAGTGTGTGTGTTTTTTTTGTGTGTCATTCAGGGTGAAGGTGAAATCGACGGGCTAGGTGAAATGACTCAGGATGAATCAACTGGACTTTTGACCATCTACAAGGTGACCCGAGTTCAAGCAGGTCCCTACCAGTGCACTGCAAACAATGGCATAGTACCCCAAGCCAGTGTGGTGGGACAGCTTGTTGTAAACTGTGAGTTTGACATCTGCTCAGAATGAACAGCAACAGAATGAAGAATGCTACTTGTTCCACTCTAAGATTCTCAGAGTGGAACACAAGTGCTTAGTTCTTAGTCCCTTTGAATTAAACCCTGGTGTTTTTTTTGTCCTTGGAGTGGTTCATTAAGTACAATACTTTGACCCTGAATCAAGTCCAAGCGTTGGAAGTAAATCAAACATGCACTCACACGATGCTTATTCATTGTTCGAATATTTCCCAATGTCAAACATTGAGCTACCACTTGTTTATGAGTGAGTTCCATTTACTACTGGTCATTTCTGCTGATATTTTTTACCAAAACATGTTGTTTTCAACAATTCTCCTACTGCTACTTCACATGGAAGCCTAATACACTTAGGAAGAAAGCACCAAGTGCGCTTTTTCCATATACATGAGCTCACAGACACATGTCATTTGTTAATGTCGCTCTGATTTAAAAGGAAATAAAGTATTGCCATCCATCCCACACAGAGGGCACAGCTAATTATCCACTCTTTCACTGTGTTCAAAACATCCCTGTACTCAGGATTCACAGTGATTAATGCTTCAAATGTAAATTTAGTGATCGAAGGAAACGCCTTTGTGGGCTACATGTTTTATCATGCAAACATTTACCAGAATAGAGACAATAGTAGTTAAGATGTATATAAACCCAACATTAGTCCTGTAGTATACTCCAGAGTGTGTGTGTGTGTGTGTGTGTGTGTGTGTGTGTAATAGGGGTGAATTGTCCAGACAGATTCAGACAGCCAACAATTCATAAAGTTACTCAAGAGACTTCTAACGCATGGCCCTATCGCATTAGGACTTTATACCCTTCATATATAAATACATGAAATCTGTCCTATAGCAATCCAGGAAAGTAATAGGTTGAAAGCCACATGTCTCATCAGTTTATGTTTTAAATTTAATGAAGATATCATAAAAAATTAGATTCCTACAAACATTTATCTGAGACTATGTCTGTTTCGCCCCTCCCCTCCCAAATTTTAGAACTCGCAGCTGAAATTATATATACACATGCATAACGACATCCCTTCTCCTGGTCTTTATTTGTATTAATTCCAACATTATACCTTAATAATGAAGACAATTATAAAAGTACATTTTATGAATTATGCAGTAAAAAATTTTTATTATTAAACAACCCCAAATTTGTTTTATAATTAAGATTGTGCAAAAGCAGCTATATTTAGCTTCAATGATGGCTTCGTACACCCTTGCATTCTCTCATCAGATTCAGTATTAACCTGTTAGCCTTCAACACCGATTTTAGGACTCACAGCTGAAATGCCCTACCTAACTTTAAATGTTAACAGTTCCTGATAAAAGTTGGCTTCATACACAATTTAAATATCTCTAAAAAGAAGTCACTTTAAACTTTACTGTCCATTATTCACTGTTGATATTGTTAAAAAAAAAATGTTAAGTACTGTAGAAAAAAATTCCATGAATATTTTTTTTCCCTTCATATATAAATTCATGAAATCTGTCCTATAGCAATCCAGGAAAGTAATAGGTTGAAAGCCACATGTCTCATCAGTTTATGTTTTAACTGTAATGAAGATATCATAAAAAATTTGATTCCTACAAACATTTATCTGAGACTATGTCTGTTTCGCCCCTCCCCTCCCAAATTTTAGAACTCGCAGCTGAAATGCTCTACCTAACTTTAATTGTACAATGTTGAAAATATTGAAAAGAAAGGGGAATCTGTGTCCAAACTTTTAACTGACAGCATATATACATCAAATGTTTGTATGTTTGATGAAGTTGCTCCGGAGCTGCAAAAGGGGGCACAATGGAGAAAAGTGGCAAGTCGAGGAGACGGTACTACTGATGCTGATGTGCTTTGTCAGGCTGAAGGAGTGCCTCGTGTCCAGTTCAGCTGGGCAAAGAACGGCATACCACTGGATTATAACAACCCACGGTGTGTGCACACCAACACAAAAAAAACACACACAACACAGGAAATTTAGATAAAAGTCATTAGCCATGTAACGCTTCTATTACTGCATTAAATACTATTAATCAGATTACTACTGCTGCTGCAGCCAATACTGGTGCTGCTACAACTAATACATAACCACTTTAATATCAGTATTACTGCTACTGCCATTTCTCTTCTCACTACCACTACTAATCTTTTTACTATTGGTACTGCTTTTACCACTACTACTGCTGATATTACTATAACTACTGCTACAAATAGTACTACTGATATTACTACCACTACTACTACTACTACTACTACTGTTATTACTACTGTTATTACTACTACTGTAACATGGAACTAAAACACATAGAATGAAAACACAAGAACAACACAGATACCAAGACAACATTTTACTGCAAGATGTATTTTATAATTGTTTGTGACAAATAAAAATCTTGAATAAATCTTCAAAAATAGCAAAATAAGGTAAAACTGAGAAAGACAAACCAAGGTCAAACACAGAGTATGAGTTTATAATATAATATATCTTCAATTACTGGTAAATTCCTGAGACTACTACTACTACTGATGGTGTTACTAACATTAGTATTACATGATTACATTTACGATAATTAATAATATTTTGCAGTATATTTTGTAAGAATCTGTTCAAATAATCCCAGGACTTTTATGTTGTTCTTGCATGCTTTTGTGTGTGTTTTTTTTTCTCTGTTAGGCAACCTCATGTCTATGACTGTAAAAATTCAGTAAATAATAACTATTGCTATTTACATATGTTTGACATTTTATTTTTTATATTCATTCTATAATGATCTGTATTATATGTAGTGAGCTGTTGTAGGGAGCATAAACCTACAAAAATGAAGTATCACTTATTTTTAACCGTATCAGTACTTTACACTATCAATATTTCTGAACTGAAACTAATTCTGAAAATAGCAACTGGGTGCAAATCAGACTGCCTCATGTTTAATTGAATGACAACATACTGATATGATGTGCTGATGTGTTTGTGTGTGTGTGTGTGTGTGTGTGTGTGTGTGTGTGTGTGTCTGTTAAGATATCTCGAGAAGACAGTGAAAGAAGGAGCTATACACACCAGCACTCTGACTGTAGTAAATGTGAGTGCCGCTCTGGACTATGCTGTGTTTACCTGCACCGCCCGAAACAGCCTTGGAGAAGACACATTTAACATCCAACTTCTAAGCACCAGTATGTGCATGCACACAATCACATTTTTTATACTGCTTTTTTTTAGCTGACCGTAAGATCAGATAAATATTGATTACCTTATCCATTGACTTTTCACTGTATTTGTTATATAGGAGGCAGGAGGAAGTTAGTATTAGTGTATAAGCAGTATATGGAGTTTTTAATGGTGCCCTGGAAAACCCATAAGGTGCTGCTAAGGTGCGAAAATCGTGTTTGCGATTTTCTCATATAGCGAATGTTACACTTTGTTCAAGTCTTGCATAGCTACACTATATGGTCAAAAGTACTGAGACACCTGCCTTTTTCAGTTCTTCTTCCCCAAACTCAAACAAATAATTGAAGTCACGCAATTGTATAGGATTTCTTTAGATGTGGTAGTAATACATTTTCCCTTCGCTTCAATTAGGAGATTAAAAGCAGTTTTTACTCTGGAGTGGTCTTCAACCCTATTTAACACCTTTGGAATTCATAGGAACACAAGCATACTTCAAGCATACTTCAAACTTGTGGAATATCTTCCCAGATAAGGGTTATCATAACAGTAAATGGGGACTAAATGTTATAAATTGTATTGTAACAATTGTAATTGTAAGATGTTCGAAAGGTCATAGTATTTAGTACATAGTCTTTTGGTGAGGTCTCTACAAAACTTTGTCTATATAGTGTATATGCTGTAGTACAATTGCACTAATCCTGATCTATTTAGCTCATAGTTATATACCAGGTGTCAAAATATGTAAATATACCTGCATCACGATGGGATTTAAATCTTTAAAAGCAGTTTTCTGCTTTTATGCCATTGTTTTTCAATCCTCAGCTGAGCTGTGACATTTGTAGCCTCAGATTTTAATATTTGCTTAACAGGAGTCAAAGCAAATGTATACATTTGCTGTTGTAGCCCATTGTGTATATTCCAATATGTTTTCTGAGATGCTTTTTTCTTGCGCTCACAATGGTTGTAAAGAGTGGTTTTAAAGTCTGCCCATTCTCCTTAACCTAGTCAAGGTTCTAAAACTATTATAAAATATTCAAACCAGCACATTTAGCACCACCAAATATGTCAATGTCACAAAGATTACATGTATTTCCTTCTTCTGCCATTTAAAGTGAATTATTTGATTATGTAGCTGCCTGATTTCATGCATTGTACTCTTGCACTGGCTCATGAGAATTACATAACTGATACAAAGGCACCATTAGTGTAGTCTAATCTAAAAAATAGTAAACTAGCAATTTTGGGAAGGAAACCAGGAAGTAGGCAAAATGCATTCTTACAGATAAACAATGACCCTGATTGGCTTAGGATATGGCTGGAGAATTACATTACTATAACACAGGCAACATTAGTGTAGTCTAATCTAATGAAGTACACTGGGAATGCTGGAAAGGAAAAAGGGTAGTAGGTAAAATGCATGCCTACAGATAAACAATGACCCTGTTTGGCTCAGGATATAGATGGAGAAATACACAACTGAGACACAATTAACATAAGTGTTGACTAATCTAGTATGGTAAATTTGAAAATCTGGAAACTAAACTGGGAATTATACAAAATAGGATCTTGCTTTCAGATAAACACTCTTTTTATATAGACCTGGACCTATACCTGGCAGTGACAAAATAAAACTTTCTCCCATATCTTACTCTACAGTGTTAAATGTCTCTACCAGAGACTGGTTTATCCATCTAGGATTTATATGACCTCGGCCACTCTCAGTGCCGATCCCAAGCCCGGATAAATGGGGAGGGTTGCACTATCAAGGGCATCCAGCGTAAAAACATGTGCCAAATCAAAACATGTGGAGGATCTGCTGTGGCGACCCCTAACGGGAGAAACCGAAAGAAAGTTTCTTAGTTTATCCATAATCTTCAATGATTACATGCATTTTTAAATAACACATTTTTTTTATATGTTTATTTTTCCCCTCAGAATATGTCTAGCATCTACTATTGTTCTGCAAAGTTAGAGTTTTCCAACTAAGATGGAAAGACAGCTTTTTTGTATATATTAAGTGGTTGTTAAGGTAATGAACAATTAGCATTGCTTGCTACGATGACAGCTAATGCAGCTTCTTCCTTTTCTTCTTCTTTCGGCTGCTCCTATTAAGGGTCACCACAGCAGAACGTCTGTCTCCATACCCCCCTGTTCACTACATCTTCCTCTTTCAAACCAACTACCTGCATGTCTTCCCTCACTAAATCCATAAACCTCCTCCTTCTTTGCCTTCCTCTTTTCCTCTTTCCTGGCGGCTCCATTCTCAGCATTCTCCTACTGGTATACCCCATGTCCCTCCTCTGCACATGTCCAAACCATTTCAATGACAGCTAATGCAGCTTGCTAGCTTAATTTGTGGTTAGGGGATTTTGGGAGGAAGCAGGATTTACTCGAGTGTTTCTATGCATCTCTGTTTGGGCTTTGCACTCTTTTAGGGCAAGTCACTAAAGAAAACATTATTTTCTTCTATGAAAATCGACACTTTATAAAATTGGGTTAAAAGTTGATCGGGCTTTCGTTTAAAATGGCAAGCTGCCGCATTATGGGGCATTTTAAAAGTCAAAGTTTCTCAATATTGCCTAAGCAAAAGCAAAACAATCCCCTCTGTCTTACTTTCTCATTTCCTTTTCTTTTAAATCACTTTTTAGTGCTCTTATAACTCCTGTAACTGCATCAGCTTTTCTCTTTATTTTTCATAGTCTCATATCTCTCTCTTTCTCTCTCTCTCTCTCTCTCTCTCTCTCTCTCTCTCTCTCTCTCTCTCTCTCTCTCTCTCTCTGTCTGTCTTCCGGCCAGTCCACTACACTCTGTTTAATGTTTATCATAAAAGCCATGAAATACAATCCAATATTCGCTTGGCCCCTCCTTTTATATTTTTACAGCTGTGAATATTTATAATTAATCTGATAATAAATACTAGATGATTTTTATCGTCAGATGCTTGAGTAAAAAGAGTATGATTTTTCAAATTTTTTCAATGATTGTTATATGCCATTACAGTTTTTTTTTCCAGATATTTTTTGGGGTTTTGTTTTTTTTTGGAAAGAAGCAGGACTCTTCCTACCGCCCCTTACTACCCCATAATATAATAACTATTTACTTACTTGGAAAAATGAATAAGATACTGTATATTCTAGTCTCTCTCTCTTTTCTTCTTACAGTGTTACTTTCTTTAGTGGCTCTGAAGAAGACCCTTCCTATTCTTTCAGGATCACTTCCTGTCATCAGGATAGCAATGATAGGAAATGTATTTGTTTATATCAACACAGAAAAGACAACACCTGACTTCTGAACTGAGAAACCTCTTCCAGCTTTAATAATTTTGCCTCCTACCACTATTATCATTAAAATTGCCTCATCCTCCTCCTTCTACTCCTCATCATCATCACTGTCAGGAGCTAACATTATTATCACCATCATCACAGACAAGAACTAATATTATACTCATCATCATGATTTCTATCACCACAACTTTCATCAACATCAGCAATAATGGAAATCTGATTTGATAATCAAACATATCTGCCATCATCCAACAACTTCTTTGTCACAATGATCATCATCATCAAGAGAATGACCACAATAGACAATACTACCACATTCATCACTTCATAATCATCATATCCAGCTTTGACCACTACTACCACATATTTCACCATAACCATCATCAGCATCGTCATCATCATTATCATCATCATGAGAATGACCACTACCATCACATTCATCACATAATAATCACCATATCGAGCAATGACATCTATCATCATCATCATCATCATCATCATCATCACCACTATTATGACTGTCACCACCATAATGTTCATCTGTGTTCTTGTCTTCATAACCATCATGAGAAAGACCACTAACACTAAGCTCATCATCTTTATATCCAGCAACCACTACTACCACCGCGTTCTTCATCATCATTAGCATAGGAACGATTGTTACCACCACAATCATCATGAAAACGACCACTGCCACCACATTCATCATCATCATCGTTGTCATAACGATCATAATCGTCAGGACGACTACAATTCTTCACATTCTTCATCACTGTCATCCTCATCATCTTTATCATCATCATCCTTACTATTACCACCCTATTTTTAATAATCATTGTCATTGTCATTATATAACCATCATCATGAGATCACTACCACTACATTAATCATCATCATTTTTATACCACATTCTTCATCCTCGCCATCATCATCTTCATTAAAAAACAAAAAATTGTATCGGTCAGAAACAGCCTGATTGGTTCCAGTAATAATAGTGTTGTGACCATTTGAATAGCCAGTGTTTACACCTGTGCTGAGCTGAAAAGCATCTCAGAATACACAACATGACAGACACTGTGGCAGGCTGGCAACAACAGCAGAAGACCTCATCAGGCTACTGTCTGGGCAAACTGTAAAAGTATTCAGATCCAGAGAACTACGTCAAGCATTTGTTGCTCTCCTTATTCTTCTCTGAATCGGGTGTAAACAAAAGCCTTTTATTGCAGTAGCTATTAATCTAAGTACGAGACGAGGTCGTAAATGTAACTCCTGCACTTCAGGTTTTATTTTTAAACTACATCACTAAAATAATATGACTACCAAGGTTACAGTACTTAAACCAGTGCATTAAAAGGCTAAGTGCGTGTACGTCTTGAATTATATTTTAGTCAGAGGAGAAGATTTATTTATGAAATTCTATGAAATTCAGGGTAATGCCTTTTATAGAGTCGCTTCCCATTCATAATATGAGCAAGTCATTACCTTTTTGCAATTACAGGGACTATGCAACAAGCAATAAAAAAGTTTATTGTTTTATTTTTCTTTAACATGCAAGGTTGTATGTTGTGAGCAGAACCTCAGACTGATAATTAAATCCTGGCGATGTGTTGGTCTGCAAAGGTCCATAGTGCCAAGGTTGCAGGATACTCCAGGGTTATAATTGTTGTGTGTATTGTGCTTTTATGATGGTAGCTCGGTATTTTCACATGGCTGCTTTTAGTCTGCGCTGTCAGAAAGCCACTTGTGTGGAAACTCCTGCATCTGTATAGAATTGCATCATTTAGTTCTGTGGACTTACAGTAGGGTTCATGTTTATAACTTCATGTATAGCATTTAGCAAATGACTGTATTATGACTGGCTTGGATCAATCTTTCAAGCGGTTGAGTGTTAAAGAGGCAACTTATGGCCTTCTGACCACTAAGTCCTTTCATTTTTATGCAGTATGTAATTTAATGATTAATCAGATTTCTCTTTGATTTAATAATATGTCTACTTTACTATTTATTATTCTCAGTAAATGCCACATTCTTCAAACGACTACACTTCCCATAACCTGCAGCGCTTTCAGTCATTGTGCTGAATCACTCACACACACCCACCCACACACACATACTTTAAATGCAACTTTAAAAGAAATTTGAAATCAAAGTATTTCCTAAGTTTTAGTGACATAACCATGAGCCTCGATAATGTTGTTGAAAAGTTTTTTTGCCCACTTTTTAGATTTTCTGATTTTGGATTCCTGAACTTTCCTGTTTAAAGCAAAACATTCTCTGCTGGCTTAGACATTATCAATCACTGCCTAATATACTTTTGTCCATAAATATGCATTAAAATTATTCCCAATAGTCTCTCTTCATTTCATACCATTTCTCATGAATACTAAATCTTATTGGATCTATCCAATCAGATTTAAGCAGTCACATGTTAATAGGGTCAAAGAGGTTTTTTTTTTTTTAAATCACAAATTTCAAGCTTTTGCTTTAACCAATTAGACTGCAATTTTGTCACTCAAAAAACCTTAGCATTCAAACACATCTGCATTTTCACATGCTTTGATTGAGTGGTCATGGAGTGCACTAGTCAAATCTTGCAAACCGCATCTATAACAAACTGCTCAAGCTCAGATATATTTGTTGTATTTAATAGCTGTTTTTTTCCTTCCAAAATGACTAACAGAGGAGAAAAGTTGATTTGATTGCAGATACACTTACAATGACATTTACAAGTCAGACTTTTCAAGAAAAGCCTAACATTGTAAGGAAAGGTACGTCAAACCAGTTCAAACCAGTTGTTTTCATGAACCATTCATGTTTTTGTATATTCTTTTCAGTAGAATTTGCACAAAAACACACAAGGGTAATACTGAAGATTCTGCTAAAGGTGACATATGCGGGTGGTGCAGCTGTGGCTGCAAAATGGAGACTTGTTGAATTGTGTACATTTGGTTTTATTCTTTCATTTGGACATTCATTCTTACTGTATGAGATTCCTGTCTGTGATGCAGCGCTCTGTTATACTGTGCTTCTGTATAATATTGATGGTTTGTATAGCCATGGCATCATAATGATGGTATTGAGAAGTGAATTCATTCAGGTAGGACTCCAATAAAGGCCTAGGTGTGAAATGCATGGCCCACCACTACATTTTAGATTCCTCGTTTGGATTTGTGTCCTTTGGATTCATGTTTCTACAACCTGACAGCATCATTCTCTCTACCTATTCCGCAATTTGTTTTTCTTTTTTGACAGATTACCCAGACCCCCCCTCAGACCTGAAGCTCCTCAGCGTCTCCTCGAACTCCGTCACTCTGGAGTGGATGCCCGGCTTCGACGGAGGGCTTATTCAAAATTTCCGAGTCAGGTCAGACACCCATGATTACAAATTGTAGCTTGTAAATAATGTCAGCTAAGTGTAGGCGGTGCCGTCACCTTGCCGGGTTCATGCCACAGCGAACGGATCTGTACACACCAGTGCCGTGATCTCTCACGCTTTAATGTCATGATATCACACAAGACATTTTACCAGTAACCTTTGAAAATGGCAAAGCGAAAAAAAAAGAAGGTGACTGGGTATGTGAGTAGGTGGAGATCAGATCCTGTTAATTGGTTATTAATCTTTTCTACAATATACACTTGTTTTACAAAATGATCCACAATACTGACTATTTTACCCTATTTAATGGATTATTACATTCAGGGTTTAATTAAAGCATTTTGTACCAGGATTTTGAGGTGTAATATTATTGATATTTATTTTAGGGATAATAATAATCAGCTCATTCTAATACAATTTTGTTTCTATAGTAACAACTCATTTACAGGGACTTCCATGGCCACACTCCAAATAATTAAAGCCTAATAAGAAAGAATATGCGTTGTTATTTAACAGCATATAAAACTTCTCTAGTTTACGTATGCAAACCTAGTTCCCTGAGGGAACGAGATGCTGTGTCAAAACTGTTTGGGAATGCGCCCGAGTGTTCACACTCTAAAATAATGTGTGTAATCAATAAAAAAATTGGAAGCTGGCCATCACCAGCAGGAGTGGCACTGCGGTCTAAGTTATAGAACCGCACAAAGGTCAGCGGGGTGTACCAACCCGCAGCGTTACATATGTCTTGAAGGGGAACTCCAGAGGACCAAGATTTTGAGGCAGCCGCATTCTGGATGGAGTGAGCTCTGAACCCGAAGGTAGTGGGGAGACCAGAGGACTCATAAGATGATGTGATAGCATCAACAATCCACCTTCTCAGAGTCTGCTTATTAACAGATAGACGTCTATTCAGAGGGCTGTAGCAGACGTGCAGCTGATTGGTCCTTCTCCAAGGACCCATCCTGTGGATGTAGGTGTCCATTGCATGCACCGGACAGAGCCAGTTCATTTTCTCCTGGTCTGGGGCCTGAAAAGAAGAAGGATACAATGCCTGTAATCTAAGGGTCGTGGGACGACCGAGGGCACCCTGGGAATGTAATCCGTACGGAGGTACAGGAAGGCACTAGCCATACCCGGGGTAAACTCCAGGAAGGAGGGGGCCTGCAGGTCCCCCAGGTGCCACGGAGAAAACACAGAAAACAATGGCCACATCCCACCCAGGCACTCTAGGTCGTACCGATATGGCACCCCTAAACTGAAATAGGCGATCCCTCCTCAGATGAATCTTCCATGGACGGTGCTCGAGTGGAGCTACCAGGTCCGTGAACTATGGTTTGCTCGGCCACCTTGAAACTACCAGAAGAAGACGGACTCTCTCCAGAACTCCTGGAAACAGCGTGACGGGGAAAGGCATACAGACGCAGCCTCGGCCATGCCTGAGCGGGGCTAGAGGAGTAAGGGAGAACCAGAGCCTCATTCAACTGGCCCGGGTTGTAAACCTCTCTGAAGGGGTCTCACTGAAGGGGTCTCATGTACATCAGGCCAAAAAAAATTACCTTAGGGAAAAAAGGGAAGACCCTGACGCGAAGGTTGTGACACAGGTGTCAGCAAGCGCTTATCTTATTTAATATATGTATGAAAGCACTTTCTGCTCATGAGCCGGCCAAGTTATATCAAGCTTGGCAATAGCATGCGTTACGACCTCCGTAAGCTCCTCGGCTTCCGTATTGCAAATACATGGGTGCACAGTGACCACAGTGAACAGACAGAAGCTGCCGCTGGCCTCAATCATGCATTTTATACTCCTGGTCATGGCATCACCCCGCCAGTGATGGCCAGTGTCCAATTTTTGACTGATTACACACGTTATTTCGGTTACTCGGTTGTATTCCCAAAGCATTTTGACGCAGCCCGAGTTCCGGAAAGGGAACAAACATGTTCTGTTGTAAAACACGCATTTTTTTATTTCCTGACGTTTCCAGATGTGGGTCAGTACTTCGAATTGGATATTGGGTTACATGATATCCTGTGATTTTTTTTTTTCCATTTTTTTTTCCCAAGTAAAGAATGATTTTGCAGCAAGCCAAAAAGATTTAGGGGGGCAAATCGCTATTGTCTAAGAGCAAAAACACAATAATATTACATTAATAACATTGCACAGATGCCCTTACACAACAGTGACTTACATTTTTCGTATTCATACAACCTAGCAGTTAAGGTTTAAGGCCCTTGCTCAAGGCCCAGCAGTGGCAGCTTGGCAATGCTGGGATTTGAACTCCTTACAAGCAGAAGTCGAATGCTTTCTCCCCTCACCCAGGAACATGCTGTTGAAGAAATTAATCCACACTGCGTCATGGTAGATCATACAGTATCACAATAACCAGGTGTGGATTATTTTCTTATACCAGAAATACATTCAGTGGTTAAGGCTTTTGGCTACTGATAAAAAGGTTAGCAATTCAAGCTCCACTATCACCAGGCTGACACCTTTAAGGGAACTTAAGCAAGGCCCTCAAACCTCTGTGCTCCAAGGGCACTGCCTCATGGCTGACCCTACGCTTAAATCCCGGCTTCCTAACTCGCTGGTTTAGGTGAAGAAAGAATTTTATTTTGCTTTAATGTACGACGAGTAAAATGTCTCATCCCTTTTTCATTTATAGGTAATATGTTCTGGGTACATACTATATGCACTCCAATACCTGCAATATTTTGTAAAATTTAACTAGTGATAAGCTTTGAACTGTATTGAATTGACAAATACAGAGTTTTCAATGTTTATGTAACATCTACAACATTGCCTGATTCTCAGAATAAAATGTAAATGTGTTTGCTGTATCTGATGAGCAGGTACCGGTGGGCAGGGTCTGCCAGTTACCAGTACGTTGATGTTTTCCCCCCAAGATCCACCGTGTACACAGTGAGCGGCTTGAAACCTTCGACCATCTACAACTTTTCAGTTAATGCAATTAATTCGATGGGAGAAAGCAGCTATGCTGATCGCGGTGCAGTACTCACAGTCACCACATTGGGTCAGTATGGAGTTTTCTGCACTCTTGGTTAAAATCGTTTCCCTCATTAAATATCTATCTGGCAGACAGATTTGTCAAAAAACAACTAGGTATATGAGGGTTACTGAGCTTGTTCAGGGATTCACAGTAAAACTCATGATCCAGAACAAACAGATTGCAGACAGAAAAATGTGTGTGTGTATACATATACACAGTGAGGAACATAAGTATTTGAACGCCCTGCTATTTTGCAAGTTCTCCCACTTAGAAATCATGGAGTGGTCTGAAATTGTCATCGTAGGTGCATGTCCACTGTGAGAGACATAATCTAAAAAAAAAAACAGAAATCACAATATATGATTTTTGTACTATTTATTTGTATGATACAGCTGTAAATAAGTATTTAAACACCTGAGAAAGTCAATGTTAATATTTGGTCGGTAGCCTTTGTTTGCAAGAAGGTCAAACGTTTGCTGTAGTTTTTCACCAGGTTTGCACACACTGCAGGAGGGATTTTGGCCCACTCCTCCACACAGATGTTCTCTAGATCAGTCAGGGTTCTGGCCTGTCGCTGAGAAAGCGGAGTTTGAGCTCCCGCCAAAGATTCTCTATTCGGTTTAGGTCTGGAGACTGGCTAGGCCACGCCAGAACCTTGATATGCTTCTTACAGAGCCACTACTTGGTTATCCTGGCTGTGTGCTTCGGGTCATTGACATTGTTGGAAGACCCAGCCTGGACCCATCTTCAATGCTTTAAATGAGGGAAGGAGGTTGTTCCCCAAAATCTCACAATACATGGTCCCGGTCATCCTCTCTTTAATACAGTGTGTCACCCTGTCCTATGTGCGGAAAAAACACCCCTAAAGCATGATTGTAACCCATGCTACCACCCCCATGCTTCACAGTAGGGATGGTGTTCTTGGGATGGTACTCATCACTCTTCTTCCTACAAACACGTTTAGTGGAATTATGACCCAAAAGTTCTAATTTGGTCTCATCTGACCACATGACTCCTCTGGATCCTCCAAATGGTCATTGGCAAACTTAAGACATGCCTGGACATGTGCTGTTTTAAGCAGGGGAACCTTCCGTGCCATGCATGTTTTCAAACCATGATGTCTTAGTGTATTACCAACAGTAACCTTGGAAATGGTGGTCCCAGCTCTTTTCAGGTCATTGACCAGCTCCTCCCGTGTAGTTCTGGGCTAATTTCTCACCTTCCTTAGGATCATTAAGACCCCAGGAGGTGAGATCTTGCATGGAGCCCCAGTCCGAGGGCGATTGACAGTCATGTTTAGCTTCTTCCATTTTCTAATGATTGTTCCAACAGTGGACCTTTTTTCACGAAGCTGCTTGGCAATTCCCCTATAGCCCTTTCCAGCCTTGTGGAGGTGTACAATTTTGTCTCTAGTGTCTTTGGACAGCTCTTTGTTCTTGGCCATGTTAGTAGTTGGATTCTTACTGATTATATGGGGTGGACAGGTGTCTTTATGCAGCTAACGACCTTAAACAGGTGCATCTAATTTAGGATAATAAATGTAGTGGAGGTGGACATTTTAAAGGCAGATATATATATATATATATATATATCATCTGGTTTCACACAAAGTTGAAACCAGATATTTACATACACTTCATAAAAAAAACACAAAAACTTTTATTTCTTCACTGTCATACATTAAATCAGAGTAAACTTTTTCTGTTTTAAATCTATAAATATTAACATATTTTTGCATTTGTTAAATGTCAAAATTGAGCGAGGGAGAATTTTTATGTATTTTTACTATCACTTTCATCAAAGTCAGACGTATTTATACACTTCCTTAGTATTTGGTGGAATTTCCCCGAAACTGTTTCACTTGGGCCAAAGGTTTTGGTTATCCTTCCACAAGATTTCTACAATAGTTTGCTGCAATTTTGGCCCACTCCTCTTGACAGAACTGGTGTAACTGAGTCAGGTTTGTAGGCCTTGCTCACACTCGCTTTTTTAGTGCCACCCACAAATTTTCTATGGGACTAAGATCAGGGCTTTGTGATGGCCACTCAAAACCTTGACTTTGTTGTCCTTAAGCCACTTTATAGCTTATTTATAGGTATGCTTGGGGTCATTGTCCTTTTTCATCTAAATATACGGTTTATCATTATGGCTAAACAGTTCAATTTTTGTTTCGTTAGACCACAGGACATGTCTCCAGAAATTTAGGAGAAATTAAGATTTTTTTCCCTCATGTGCAGTTGCAAAACTGCTTTTTTATGGTGGTTTTAAAGTAATGGCTTTCTTTTCCCAGAGTAACCTTTGAGCTCATGGTGGTACAGTATTCTTTTTACTGTGGATAATGACACTGTCTTACCAGTTTTAACCAGCATCTTCACAAGATGGGTTGATTTGCACATTTCACAACAAAAAACTTTCCTCTCTGGGACTCAAAATTCGTCTTTTTCCTGAGTGGTATGATGGTTGTACATTCCCATGTTTTTTATACTTGCCTATTATTGTCTGAACGGATGAACGATTAGACCTTCAGGCATCCGGAAATTGCACCTAACGATAAGCCATACTCGTGGAGGTCAACAATTCTTTTTCTGATGTCTTGGTGGATTTCTCATTTTCTGATTTTCCCATGATGTCAAAGAAAGAGGCTCTGTGTTTGAGGTGTGCCTTTATATGCATCCACAGTTGTGCCACCAAATAACTTAAATGGAATCAATTAACCTATCAGAGGCTTCTTAAGCTCAAAATGGAATCATCTGGAGTTTGTTTTGTTTGTTTAAAGGCACGATAAACTTAGTGTATGTATACTTCTGACTTTAATAAAAGGGATAATAAAAATACATACAAATTCTACCTCGCTCGATTCTGACATTTAACCGATGCAAAAAATATGTTAATATTTATTGATTTAAAGCAGAAAATGTTTACTCTGATGTAATGTATGACAGTAAAGAAATACGTTTTTGTGTTTTTTTTTCTGAAGTGTATGTAAATATCTGGTTTCAACTGTATATAATTTTTTCCTTATTGTCCATCATCTAAATTGGCAAAAATGTCTAATATGGGGAAGTGGTAGCTCATTGATTACACTTTAAAGTTCTGGCTCTTTAAACAACTTATGAAACCATAACTTGATGCAAGATTCCACTGTGGTCAAAACTTGGTAAGAAAGGAAACTCCAATGGCCAAAAATACTAGGTAACCTGAACATAACACATATAATTGCTGAACATGCCTTTTGCAATTATAATAACCTTCATTCCTCTAGGAAGGCTTTTCACTAGATTTTGGGGTGTGTTTATAGGGATTTGTTCTCATTCATTAATTAGAGCTTTGTCGAAGTCAAGGTTTGGTGTCAGGTGAGGAGGTCAGGAATGCAGTCAGGGCTCTAGTTTATCCTAATGCATTCAGTTGGGTGAGGTTAGGATTCTGTGCAGGGCACGAGTTCTTCGATTCCAATCTTGAAGAATGTGTTTTCATGAAAATTGCTTTGTGTAGGCATGGAAATGCATTATGTAAGGCAAGTCTTAAATCAAGCACCGAAAACCACCATTCTTCTTCTTTTTCTTCTTCTTTATTGGCTGTTCTCATTCTTAAGTAGAGCATTACCTCTATCAATTGTTGTAATGGAACAGGGACTTATATCCCTACTGCCCAGACCAAAAAACACTATGTGCACACATTCGACAATTAATGTGGAAACATAAAAAGTTCAGTTTGGTATCCTGATGATTTAGGTAATTTGAAACACCATAATTAATTTAAAACATTTACAAAAATATTTTGTCTTCATGCTCTATGTTGAGTATGGTTTTACTAAAAGGCTCTGGCATGGAGTAGTTGGTGTTGGAACGTGTTTAGGTTACGTGTGTAACCCTAGTTCCCTGAGGGAATGAGATGCCTGGAGGTCCCCTACTCTCTTGATAGAGCAGATGGCCAGCAAGAACACGATCTTGTTTAAAAGGTGTCTCTAAGATGCCTCAACTAGTGGCTCGAAGGGGTGCTCAGACAGAGCACCCAAAACGATGGCCAGGTCCCACCCAGGCACTCTAGGTCATACCAGGGGCCTTAGACTTAGAAAACACATTACAATTGGGTCTTTGCTAAGAGATTGCCTGGCCACGGGGGCATGATAAGGCAAAATGGCAGACGCGTACACTTTAAGGGTGGATGGAGCCAACTTTTCCCTGGAGGAAATCTAGCACTGAACCAACTGGGCAGTGAACTGGATCCAGCTGGTGGTGCTCACACCACAAGCAGAACAGATGCCACCTGGCCACATGTAAGGGACCTCTGGAGTGGAGAATGGTCTCTACCACCTCGGTGTGGAGAACAGAACCTTGGAGTTGTGGCCCCTACCCACAGCCTCTACAGTTCCAGGCGGGGGTGAAATATGGCACCCCCAAACTGGGAAAGAAGATTCCTCCTCATAGGAATCTCCCATAACGGGTGCCCGAGGAGAGCTACCAGGTCCATGAACCATGGTTTGCTCAGCCACCTTGGAGCTTGGAGCGTCCCAGCGAACTCTTTCCAGAACTACTGGAAACTGTGTACTGTGTACCACTGTGTCTGGTAGAAATGTCAATAAAAGCCTCTTGACTTGACTCTTGTCTTGTCTTGACTTGACTTGAAACAGTGTGACGGGGGGAAAGACATACAGGTGAAGCCTGAGCCATGGCATCCACCCCCTTACTTATTTAGTAAGGGAGAACCAGAAGGGAAAGTGCAATTTCTCCTAAAACGTGAACAGATCCACCTGGGCCCTTCCAAATTTCTCCCAAACCTGCTCCACCACATAGGGGTGGAGCAGCCATTCTCCGGGTCTCAACCCCTTGAAAGTGTGTCTGCTGCCTTGTTTAACCAGCCTGGGATGTTAACTGCTCTTAAAGAGAGTTTCCCCTGGGCCTAAAGGAGGATCTAATGCACCAGCCTGCAAAGGGGGGCACGAATGCAAACCTCCTTGAAGGTTGATGTAGGACACCACCGCAGTATTGTCCGTACAGACCAACACGTGGTGACCTCTGAGGTCTGAGAGGAAATGCTTTAGTGCTAGATTGTCTAGGAAGTTGATGTGCCAGCGAAGACGGGGCCCTTCCCACAGACCTCGGGCAGAGCAAATACTCATGATTGCTTCCCACCTCATGAGGGATGCATCTGTCTTTAGCATTAAGTGACAACTGGGGACTCCCAGCATGGGGCCTAGGGATGGGAACCGGGGATCTTTTCAAATATCTAAGTCAGGTAGGCATCGCCACGTGACCTTGATGGTGCGGAGGGGGTTGCCCCTTCATGGGAACCCATGGGTCCTGAGCCACCATTGAAGGGGTCTCATGTACAGCAGGCCAAGTAGAATCACACTGGACGCAGCTGCCATAAGCCCTAGAAGTTGCTGGAACTGCTTGACAGTGAGAGGCTGCCCTTCTCTTTGACCTTTCTGACGGCCGTTATAATGCCCACAATGCGGGCAGGGGAAAGCTGCGCATGCAAAGTAGTAGAATCCTATATGACACAGAAATAGGTGAATCTCTGTAATGAAGAAAGCACACTCTTCCCGGTGTATAGCCAAAACCCTAACGCCTTCATGTGGGAACAACATCTCGGACTGCAAACTGCTCTGATTAAGCTAGGATCAACCAATCATCGATGTAGTTGAGGATGTGCATGCCCAGAGACCTCAGACAATGCAGAGCCGTATCCACACATTTTGTGATGGTATGGGGTGAAAGGGCAAGGCCAAATAGAACAACCCAGTATTGGCAGCTGGCAAAGCCTGAAGCACAGAGGCTTACAGAGAAGATTAGGCGGGCAACCTGATAGATTGGTGCGGCGCACCCCTTCATGGTCGGATTCCCAGAAAGTCCCTGGTCAGGACCTTTTCATCGAAGCCTCACAAGGCTTCGACGCCCACGTAAGTGGCATGGGAGGTACCGCTGGAACGTCGCCGCCTGTTTCTTATTCTACTAAGCCCATTGAACCATCGAGCTTATAAGTCGCCGAAGAGGCCAGAAGGGGTTAGCTGGGGCATCTAGCAGTACGGCACTGTCTCTATCAGACATATCTGACACCTCCCATATACAACTCATGCAGCAGGTCAGACTGATATCATAACCATGTTCTTTTTGCCACGTAATTTGGAAATACACAGTAGAACTGGGGGTGAAGGGACGGGCCGAAAAAGGCTTAACCTATGACCTGGACACCTCAGTGTGCACGTCAGGAAAAAAAGAAAGACCCCGACGCAGAGGTTGTGATACGGGTGTTAGAAAGCGCTCATATAATTTACTAGATGAAAGCAATTTCTGCTCATGAGCCTGCCAAGTTATATCGAGCTTGGCAATGGCACACGTTAAAACCTCCATAAGCTCCTCGACTTCCGTATCGCAGAGCTCATAGTATGATCCAACCAAAACTCAGATGTTAAATTGGAATTTAATTGTGCTTTCGATGCATTCTAATAAATGTAAACATATTACCAACTGTGATTACATGAGCAATAAAATGGGTTAAGAGGTGCTTTTATTGGAAAATAACCACATAAGTGAGTTCTATGATGTCTGATTTAAAGTGGATGTTACAAGCAAGAAGTTCAATATTTTTCGATAACAGCGTGAACTCTAGTAGTACAACTATTTTCCAATTATTTTTAGAATTAAAAAATCAGATGTTGTAAAACCTTTTTGGAACAACTTGCATTATTTAATGTTGAATAAACATCTGCTCAAAGAAACTTGATTCCATTAAAATAAACCTTGCACTCAGGACTACCTTCTGAGCAATTGCTGTAGATGAATGGAATAAAAATATGTGAAAAAGACAGACAATGAAAAAAAAAAAACAATCTATGGACACAGGTTTGGGACAACTGACCATAAGATTCATATGTGCTATTTGAACATTCCATTCCACATTTGCTGTTGTAATGAGCTTTAAAATATAGTGGATTGTATTCCCTGAAGAATGGAGTGTGTTTCTGGAGATTTGTGCTGGGTACTAATGTCGGGTGAGAAGGCCTGGGTTCCAATTTATCCCAAAGGTGTTCAATAGGGTTGTTTTGAGAATTCTACAGCATATCACTTAAGATCCTCCACTATTATTTGCTAACCTCCACTCTTCTGGGAACATGTTCCCCTAGACTTGAGAGTGTGATTGTTGAAATCTGTGCTCATTCAGCCACAAGGGTGTTAGTACTATAGCTAGTCAGGTAGTGATATCGGTGAGATGAGGTGAGGAGGCCTGGGGTGCAGCCATCACTAATGCACCAATGTTTCAATTCATCCAGGGTTAAGGTCAGTGCTCTATAGCAGACCACTCAAGATTTCCACAACACGTGTAAAGCATCTTAATGTAGCTGGCTTTGTGCAACAGGGCATCATCATGCTGGAACAGGTTAGAGTCTTCTATTCAAGTAAATGGACTATTTAATGCTTTCACATCCAAAGACCATCATATACATTTGTGTGCCTCCAGGTTTGTGGTAACAACTTGGGGAAGAACCACATATAGCTGGAAAAATCAGGTGCCTTGATTCTTTTGTTCATATAGTGTATTTGTTTTAGCGATTTTAACAAGCTCCTGAATGTCTCCCAACGTAAATATTTAAATAGACAATAAACCCTTCGACATCTCCAAAGTTTGTTTCAAAAGAGTAACAGTTATCGCAAAATCAGCACAATCACAAAGAGTTATTACTCTGTGTATGCCACTAAAAGTAATTAAGCGTTTGAATGTTAGTCTGAGGTTTTCTCGGGAAAACAGATGAGCCAGGCGAGCCAGAAAAACAGCACATTCAGATCGCTGTAATCATGTTGTGTTGTTGTAGATCGGTCCAGATAAAGCACATCGTTAGCAACTCAGCCTTGTCTCAAATTACTGCGGTGGGAAAAAATGCATTTTTGCAGTGCAGTGCAAAAATCTTTTGCTGTTCAGGTTTCAAAAAATTATTAATATATAGGGTTGGATAGTTTGTTTTAAATATTTACACTGTAAAACCAATATAAAGAGAGAAAAAAAAGCTCAGATCTTTAACTAACATAGCATTGACACAATGGTATAGAGGAATGGTGGACAACATATTTGCTAACTTTAACTGTTATGGGAAGATGTTCCACTATATTTTAGAGTGTAGGGTTTTGTGCTTGTTCCTTCACAAGGGTGAAAAGTCAGATACTGACATAGGGTAAGGATGTCTGAGATGCAGTCAGCGTTCCAATTTATCCCAAAGGTGTTCAATAGGTAGCGGTCAGAACTTGATATCAGGCCACTGAAGATCTTCCACTCCAACTCATGGAGAGAACATTTTCAAGGAGCTGGCTTTGTGCACAATATAATACTAGAACAGGTTAGGGTCTCCTAGTTTAAGTGAAGGGGAAATTTGTATTACTTTATGATTGTATGACTTACAATCATAATGCTGAGCAGTTGAGGGTTAAGGGCCTTGCTTAAGGGCCAGCAGTAGAGGTTTAGTAGTAGTGGGATTTGAACTCACAATCTTCTGATCAGAAATCGAACATTTTTTTTACTTTCTATACAATTGTGTGCCTTTTTGGTAACAGTTTGGAGAAGCACCACATATGCCATGTGTCCCAATACATTTGTCCATGAACTGTATATATATATATATATATTTTTATTTATTTATTTAATTTTTTTTTGTTTTATGTTTAAAATATTTTAAACAGCACCAGCTTCTAAATTAAGTACAGACCCAAGATAAGTATTTATTGACAGAAGAGTTATTGTGGTATAGTATTGGTTATTTTCCGAAACATTTATTATATCTCTTATACAACAGCTATTTTCCAACTCAAACACATTTCTTTTTTTACAAAATGACCAGTTTTATTAATTTTTAACATTAGTAACATTGTGTTATATTTAATGTGTTGTGAAACAGAGAATATAAAATATTTATATAATTTACGACAGATTTAAAATTAAAAAGTTTTACTATCCTCTTTAGTCCACTTACAAGAAGTTAACATGAAATCAAAAATCATTTTGGGAAACGTAAAGTGGCGACTTCACCCTTATTAAAGCGATGTTAATGAAGACTCCTTCCAGTGCTCCAAATACTAAAGAAACATCGCTTTGAAAAAAATAAAAAAATAAAACAGAAAAAAAAACTATTTCATACTTTACATTTGTTTGTAATTTGTTGTTATAGAAATCTTAGAACAAACCAATGTATGCAAATCCTACAACCGGAGCTACAGAGATGCTGTCATTTAAAAATCTATATTTTCTGAACAAACAAGACAATTCAAATTATTTTTAGTGTAGTAAAAAATTATTATTCAATCAAGCTGGTAGATTACAAAAACTATGATTTCTATGTATCTGTTACTTTTAAGTGAAATTTCAATGTTGATGCACAAACTAAGTTGATAGAAATCAATTCTGATGATATTTTACACGTATCTACGTATGCACCCAAATATCTATTAAACTATATCTCGTTCTTGTACACATTTTTTCCCCTGTAATATGTGTATACCCAGTGTATTTGATGCTGACTCTCCCCTCCTCCTCTCTCATTTATCAGATCCTGATCCTGCGCCAGGAGAACCTCATCCCGAAGCCCCGGAGCGTGAAGAAGGTGCTGTGCTGGCATTTCTGATCAGCTTTTTCACCGCTGTTATCCATCAAGTCCAGAGCCAATCTGTCATTTTACATTCAGAATCGATATCTACACTCACATGGCTAATTAGCCAGGGCTTTCCTTTTAATGCACAGCGATGCAGCGACGCAGCGAAGCAACTCGACCGTAATGTTGAGCCTGATGTAATCACACGCAATCCTGAGCAGGCTGAAGTTTGACTGTCATGCTCTGTTCGCTACTTCGCATCGGCTCAGGGCATCTCTTTTAATGCAGTAATTGAGTCAGAAGATGTACAACTTTAAATAGTCAGAAAAGCTCTTGATTCTCAAAGAAATATAATCGTATATAGAAAAGGATAAAAATATCAAACATTTAAAAACAGTTCCACAAATTTTCATTGGTGGGTAAAATTAATTTTTAATATTGTTCCATTTATAAGTGTGATGGAACACAGACATGATGAAACACTGTAATAAGAAAAAGTGGAAAATATTGCTAATGCCCCAGAGAGCCTATATCTATGATTGCTTTCTAATTAGGTTAATGTGGTTCTCGTACCAGAGTATGAGTAATTCGTGACTTTCCAAAGTTCACACTGTAGGTACGTTGCGGAATCTTTTTTCTTTTCAGTGCAAAGTGTGAGAATCTGACAATCATTATGACATATAATGTCATAAAGAAATTTACATTTTTCCAACAGTAAGTTGGACTTGGACATAACATGGATTGGCCACTGAGAATTAAGTAAAACTGCAAAATGTCTAACTCCAGAAATCATGAACAAATTCTGATGCAGCTTCTGCGTCTTTCATTCGATGTCTTCATTGAGTTTAAGTGGCCTAATGATTAAAACAAACAAATAAAAAAAACTTAGATGCAAAATAAACTAAATGGTGAGCAAAAATAAACTAGTAAAGCACAAACTCATTAGGGAAAGTCTACTAGGAAGCAACATAAAAAAGTAGCCAAGGAAACACGGTCTAGCCACCCAAAATCTAACAGAAGCAAACCACTAATTAAAAAACTAGCATGGCTGACCAAACAAATAAACTAAAGCAAACTAGTGAGGGAAAATGCAAATGCAAATGAACAAGAATAATAAATTAGTTACTAAAGGCAAATAAGATGAGATATATTCGTCCCACAGTGGGGAAATCTCTTTGTTACAGCAGCAAAGGAAAGAAATAAAAATGAATGCAAATAATATAAAGAATATACACATACTATAATATACAGTATATACACAGAACAATGTATAAATACAATAAGAGAAGAAAAAAGTACGCATTGCAGGTAGTATTTCAAAATGACTTAGCTAGCAAAAAACTAGCAGGCAAAAAGCTAACAGATTGGCATGAGGAAATTAATAAGGGAATGCAAACTAGTAAAATTAAACAAAAGTAGGCAAGAAAAAAGATAGCAGGTAAAAGTAAACTAGCAAATACCAACTATGTAAACACTTGCAAGGAAGACCAAACAATTAAGCTAAATTAAACAAGTACAGTGCTACCTCAACATACGAGTGCCCTAACATACAAGTTTTTTGAGATACGATTGGTCACTCGGTCGATTTTTTTTGTTTGATACGCGAGCACAAACTTGGGATACGAGCTCGAGACGCCGCTGCTAGATGGCGAATAGAAGACAGAAAGCGAAGATTATGACAAAATTAAGATAAGCAAAAAAGAAAAAGTAAAAATTTGAAAGTTTAGGGATACGTATTGTGCATGAGGGATATAAAAAAAAAAGTTTTCCTTCCGCCTCCGCTTATCGCCTTTACTACCCCCCCCTCCGGGCACACACACACACACACACACACACACACACATACACACACAGACACCCCACCAGCGTTTTCGTTAGCTCAAGTCGTCTCATCTCCAAGGAAAATACACTGAATAAAACCTTATTATATCTTTACATACTCTTTTATTGTTTTTATACAATATTTGTCATTAATAAATACATTTTTCTCATTCAAAAACACGTAACAAAAACAACTGGGGTGTATTTTGGGGGCTGGAATGGATTAAAGGCATTTCAATTATTTCAATGGGGAAATTTGCTTTGAAATATGAGCAATTTGACATACGAGCAAGGTTACGGAACGAATTAAACACGTATGTCGAGGTACCACTGTAAGTGAAAGTCTACTAACTAGTGAAAGCAAACTAGCAAATAATAGCAAAAGCGTGAAGTACAGCAACCAAGAGAGCAAAAGAAAACTAGCTGTGAAAAGTATACCAACTAGAGGAAGCAAACTAGCAAACAAAAAGTAAACTAGCAGGCAAATGCAAGTGAAAAAGTTGTGAAATAAAGCAAACAAATAAGTAAAATGCCAACTAGCAAAGAAAAGCTAGTAAAAACAATCCAGCAAACCGACCTCCTAACATACTGTAGCAAACACTTACCTAGTCAACATGGCCTACTGTAAAAATTACTTATTGTGTTTGGTTCTCAGTTTATTGTCGTCAGGCGAGGTCGAAGTTTAACATGAGGATATCCGATATAGAACTAAACAAATATCTACTTAGATACTTTCAAACTGTCATTCTGACAAAATCTTTTTACCCATTACAGATTAGTCTTTATCTCACAGGTATGTGCGGCTTAAGGCACTTGTACTAAATTCACTATGCATCATTGAAGGGCCTTTTAGTTTTGCATAAACATTTTTGAATTGTGTTATTTTTTTATTTAGTTTAATGAAGTTTGTTTTTAGCAAATCTACATACAATGCTGTTAAGTGTCACTCATAAGTGACACACTGAGTTTGAGCTGCATCTGTGAGAGACACTCATGATCTGCACTTTAATGTACTTGACGGTGACAATCTGTTGACATGCAGGGTACAAGAATGCAAATGCAGCTGTCATGAAACTGTCATGAACACCAGAGTAAATCAAGAACTGGTTTTAGTGCATCACTTGCCAAACATTAATAATCTATTTTTAGAAAAGTATAACATCACTTTTATTTTGCAAAAACAAACCAAAAAAAAAAAAACATAAAAAAACAAAGTAGAATTAAATCAAACGTCACATAAATTAATAAAAATGATGCTGATGATAATAATGAACAACAATGATACAACTATAATTGCTTATAATTATAATAATACAAATGAATAAGTACGATGATGATGATGATGATGATGATGATGAGATGAAAAACAATGCAACTAGTACCACTTTTGCTACTAAATATTAATGATGGTGATGATGATTAACAATACAACTACTTAAAATAATAAATAAAAACAATACTATATTTACTACTACTATTACTACTACTAATAATAATAATTATAATAGGAAGAAAGGTGATACTGATGATGATGATGATGATGATGATACTATACTACTATTCCAAAAAATATTTACAGTATATTAATAATAATGATGATGATGATTGATAGTACTACAAAATTATAATAATGATGAATAAAAATACCACTGTCTTCTACCTCTACTACAAAAAAACAGAATGATTATGTAGATTAGCAACAATACTACTACTACTAACTATAACAAGGATGATAATAAAAAATACTACTACTACTTCTAAAAATAAAAACAATAATAAAAATAATAACATGTTGCCAGTACCACCATTATAAGCCTTACATCTGAATGTATTAAAATTCTTGTAATAGGCAACTGGGAAACATGATAGGCAGGCATCACAGATGCAAGGTAGTTACAATCGCAAAATATTTACTAGTCGCCAGTTTTAGCAACCCAAAAAAGCATAAAATGTCAACATCTTGGTAACGTAAATAAAATTTAAATTTTTTTTGTACACAGTCCAGCTTTAGAATTAATTTTGATAGCATACCCGGCAAACGTTTCTGGTGTTCCTGATCTATGACAAAGTAAAGCAACTAATAAAACTAATAACAGCTTCTAGATTTGAAACAGATGTAATTTATTTGCTTTCATTTATCTTCAGCTTAAAATTTCTAATAGAACACTTGCTAAAAAGCTTCACAGAGTAAAGCAGCACTTAGTTATGGTTTGATTGCACCCTCATGCATACACAGTTGTGGGATTATTGTGCAAAAAGTGAAAGTTTGGCACAGAAAAAAACAAAAAAAAAACAAACGTGGCATGATAATAAGTGTGTCTGATTATGCATGCGTTAAACCTTCTGTAATTAGTGGTGCTGAGTTTTTTGTTCATTTTGTCCACCTCCCAGAAGCAGGTGCATGCAAACTGTATTGCTTTTCTCTGAGAATTTGGTCAGGATAGGTTATTTCTTTTTTAGGTTTTTGTCACAGATTTTAGAATCTTAGTGAAAGTTCTTTTTTAGGAATAATATGTGCATGAATAGAGTCACAAGCACATACACTGGTACAAGAAATCAGATTGCAGATTTGTTGTTACAGTTGCACCTTTCCATGTGCATACTGTCCATCTGGCTCTCAGTATTTCTCTCAGTATTTTTGTACAGTAGCTGTACATATTAAAGGAAAAGAACATCATTTTGTATAGCAATAAAATAATGCTATTAGAGCAAGCCATTTATATGGAATTGAATCAAACACAAACACAATTCTCATCTTCACTACATTGTCAAAAGTATAAGAACACCTGACCTTCACACTTGTATGTATTTCTTTTAACTGTTGTATAAAGATTTCCCTTTCCTGGAATGAAAAGGCCCAGAGATCTTCCACATAACAATGCCTGTGTACAATGCCTGTGGTTTGCTAAAGTTGGAGTGGAAAAATCAAGTGTCCTACACAGTGCCTTTACCTCAACCCCACTGAACACCTTTGTCATGAACTGGAACATCAACTGAACCACCAGAGTTTTTCTGAGAACCTGATTTAACTAATGCTCTTGTGGCTGAATAAATATAAATCCCCACAGCCATGCTCCTGAACATATTAAAAAGCAGAGAAGAGTAAAGCTCATTAGGACTAAATCAGGGCTAAATCTGGAGCAGGATAGTCAACAAGCACATATGGGTGTGATTGATTAGGTGTCTGTATACTTTTAGCAATGCAGTGTACTGTATATAACAATAATACTTATTTGCTTCTGTGCTTTTGTATATTTTGAAGAGATGACCAAAATGATCAAGCTAGATACAAGCAAATTGAATTGCATAACGATCCTTGATTGTTGGAAATGTGGTATTTATGAAAATCCAGTTTGAAAAAGCATTCCCAATATATAGATATCACATGAATCTGTGTCCATTTCTAAACCTAGGCTTTAAAATATATAATAAGCATAAGCTACTACACGGTTGTGTATGTTTAATTCTAAAGTTTGAACTGCATGTTTATTTAATATATTTTTAATAAGATGTAAAATTAAGTCATTTCATAGTAATGCTTTGAAAGAGAGAGAGTCTTATACTGTAGTCTAACCATATACAGTGGAACCCGGTTATCTCGCCCTCGGTTACCTCGACAACCCTATTAAGCCGACGTTTTTGAAGTGGAAACGCCAAATTCTCGCAAAAAACACGTGCATGCACATTCTCATTTATTAACGCACATCATAAAATTTCAATGATGCCGCCATTTTGATTTCCGTTTATCTTGATCATCGGTTACCTCGATGCTTTTTGGCGACCCTCTAGGACATCGACATAACCGGGTTCCACTGTAATAACAAAAGTATGAAAATATTAAAAGTTATTGTGGCTAATTGACTCACGGTAGTGGCTGAGCTGCATTATTTGAAGAGCAGGATTTTGCCACTTAGTCAGAAGTTTGCCAATTTAAGCGCTTATTACCCTTTATGGAACGAACGCTAAATGCGAATTTGCTGTGCATGTGGACGAGTGACATTTATCAACCTACTGTACAATAATTCTGGTTTCTTTTATATAACCTACTGTAATTGCAGAGGTGTAAAGAAAACCATACCTTACTGCAAAACTTACTCCAAGTTAAAAATCAATTCCAATATGACTTTAAAAAGTAAAGAGCAAAGGTCAAAGTGTATCTGATTTGAACAGCACTTGAGTATTTGACTCATATTGAACGTTGGCTTGAAAATGCACTAGATACATGCCAAAAACAGATGCTGAGGATTTATTTCCTAAAAGACAAATCAAATTGTACACCTCAACACTGCATTAACTAAGTTAAATGCAAGTAAGCCATTTGTATTTAATGGACAAGTCAAATAAAAGTAACAAAAAAAAAACCTGACTGTAATTTGATACACCTCTCAGTCTCAGAGAGGGGCAATATTTTTATTCAGCTTCAACAAAAGCTGTTTTTTTGGAATTTATTCTAGCTATTTTTGGACTGAAAATGAGGCCAGCGGTGCTAAAAGTCACTTGCATGCAGCAGATGGGGTAGAAGAGTGTTACGCCTTAATGACATCTTCAACAGAGATGCAAAATCGAATTGGTAGCGGTCATTGTCAATTAAAATATAGTGGAGTAAAAAGTACATATAATAAATCATAAATGTAGTTGAGTAGCGAAACTAGAAAGTAGCCAAAAATTACTTAAGTAAAGTAACAAAGTATATTTAATCAAATACTTAACACAACTGCCTAATTTGCATTTGAACTACTGATATGCATCATAGGTTTGTCCACAGTGTCATATAAACTAATGTATAGTACCATAACCTTACTACTTTAATTTTACTAATATATTTACAATGAGGGACATGGGTCCCTGGTGGTCTAGTGGTTAGGATGCGGCGCTCTTACCGCTGCGGCCCGGGATTGAACCCCGGTCAGGGAACCAACACCAGACACTCTTAGTGCTGGTCCCAAGCCCAGATAAATAGGGAGGGTTGCGTTAGGAAGGGCATCCAGCGTAAAAACATGTGCCAAATCGAACATGCGGATGATCCGCTGTGGCGACCCTGATGGGAGAAGCCGAAAGAAAGAAAGAAATTTACTATGAGGGACATCAGTGGTTTAGGCTTTGGGTTAGTGATCGGCAGGTCGCCCCCAATTATCGCCAAGCTGCAACTTAACACTCTGTGCTCAACGGGCCGCTGTATTATGGCTGACCCGAGCTTATATCACTAGGATATGCAAAGAAAGAATGTCACTGCGCTGTAATATACTCTACATGTGACAATTAAACAGCACCTTTATGTCCTTTTTGTTACACTACATTTCATTGTCTCTACATTTGTACTCTGGAAGAGACAAAGTTGCACATGTGAAAGATGTATATTAGCAAAACCTTTGAAAATCTTGCACAAGTTTGGATTGGTTTGGCCTAAGAAAACATTATCACAACATGTTACTACTGGATTCCTACTGTAAACCAGAAACATTTTGATCTGAATTTTGTATATAAATGAAATACACATCCTTATGGTAATCCTGATAGATGAATGGTGTGTGAACAGCATATTTAAGAATTTGTTTCAAACTAGGACTTGTCAACCAGCTAAAATATGGTCAGTTGTGAATAATGAATATGGTGTGAAATGAGTCGAAATTCGCATTAATATTTAAATACAAATCGGTTTTTGCTTCTAGGTTCAGACTTTATTAGATCTTTATTAAATGTTCAAATGCAGTTATCCACTGACGGTCTCTGGATTTTTTTGTTTAGGCCCCGCTATACCAGTCTATGTCATCGTTATTCTCGTGGGAGTCTTCCTGGTGTGCAACGCCTTTGGCTTCTTTCTATTGGTCAGGTGGAAGAAGGGACGAATTCTGAAAGGTAAAGAACGGGGACGTCAGCGTGTCAGTTCTTCAGCGTGGTGTTGTTAGACAGAGTGTACTACTTCCACCAGTGTTCAAAAGAAACAGCCTGTCTGCATCCTAATACGCCTGTCACTTTCAAATCCATCTTTCGATGTCTCATCTCTCCCTCATCTCCGCGCACATCTGTCGTGTCTCTTTTCCTCAGCAGCTGTCATTTCCGCTTTTCATCGTCTCCCCTTTATCCTGCCCTATTGCTTTCAGTCGTCTTTTTCTATACTGTCTATCTCTTTCAGTTTGACTCGTTCCTCACTTCACTCTCCATTTCCTTCAAATCTCCTTGCATTCCATTGCGTTTGCCCCCCTTTTACTTATGCCCTCCCTAGTCTTTGTCTATTTGACAAAAGTATCATTTTGCAATATGATTTGTAGGAAAGACTCGATAAATAGTAGATAAACATCTCATTGTGACCTGTTTTCATATGATAAACACAACACCCATTCCGTTTCCATTCCCCTGTCTTTATCTATGGCTTTTTTTTCCCACCTCCAGAGGGAGCAGGCAGCTTCTCAGGGGACAAGCGGAGCGATGAGGGGTGAGGCAATGCTAATCTCATGATCCAAGTGTTAAATACAGCTACAGCAGCAGTTACTAAATCCCATCCTAAAGACCTACTACAGCACTTTACATCTTAATCTCAGTCCATACATATGCATTGGGAGAAATGTGTGATTACTGTGGACAAGAAATGTCTGAGAAAAGGACAAGTAAAAAAACTAAAGAAAAAAAGAAACATGTTTACATTTAAAATAGCACTTTTAAAGAGATAGCATGGAGTTGGTTAGAGCTAGAGCCTGGACAATGTAGTACATATAGTACATAATATGCAATCATTCATAACCCAGCTTGTAATTTAGTTTAAAGATCAGGGTCTGGTATGCATTTAAGAGCAGTTGATGGTGATGTTTTTGTTTTTCTGCTTGTATTCCATTTTACTTTAGTTTAGATTTAAAGTTTACATTTTTAGGTTTAAATCTTGCTATTTAACTCTTTTTTTTTATTGAACTTACCATTGAGGCACTTTGAGTTGCATTTTAAATGTAGGACATTTTCTCTATAAGCAAAAGTATATTTCAAATTCTAATTTTATTTGTCAAATACGCATTCATAAATAGTACCACATGTAGTTAAATGCTGTTTATGTGTAAAAATGAAAAATAGAAGAAAAAATACAATAAAACAAATCAATAAACAAAATAAAGTATAAAAGTATATAAAATGTATATTCTAATATATATATATATATATATATATATGTGTGTGTGTGTGTGTGTGTGTGTGTGTGTGTGTATTATACTTAACACTAATTGTGGTATACAAGTAAAAAGAAGAGTAACACAATTTGAAAATATCAATCAATGCTATGTAAAACCTTTTTAATATTTAATTCATTATAATGAAATGCAACAAAATAATGTATTCTTTACTTAAAACTAAATTCCGTTTGACTAAAATCTTCTTATTAATTTATGTTTTGCATAAATGTTTACTGATTATGCCCCACTGACCCTTAAATGTCCCTTGCTACATAAGTCACCTTTAAACCATGGTGTGTTCTTTGGCTTGGCTACAGAACAATGCCAACTTTGCTGTTCCACAGTAAAACAAGTAAAATATAATGTTATAGCAGGTCTGAAGAAACCTTTAAAATCAAACTGCTTGCAAACCTTTATTTTCTAATAGTAGGTGAAAAACATCTTGCCCTTTCACACAGGTCATCGGTGAGCAGCAGAGAGCCGATCAATATCTCAGCACACCGGACCCTTCTCATCAACACGAGCTCAGATCCAGACAGCAGCAGCAGTGTCTACGAGAGCTACGGAGGGGTGAGGGGCAGAGTGCGTGGGAAAAAAAAAGGGAAAGAAAAAATAGGGCATGGAATTCTCTGCCAAATTATAGAAATTGCACCTGCACCTGCGGTCATTACACGAGTAATACATAACGATCAGCCGCAACATTACAACCGCCTGCTATGCGTGAGCTATGCTAATCTATGATATCTAGCATCAAGAGGTGGATTTTTTTAACCCGTAACCCTGTT
>MU542898.1:1810307-1834473 GCA_024362625.1 Silurus asotus
TATATATATATATATATATATAAACTTTACTTTGATACAGACCAATACCTAAAACTAAGAAAACTAAGAAAAATCCTCAGTGTCTGATCCTTAAAGCTGAAAGGAAAGCCTGGCTATGAAAGAGCTATGTTAAAGGTAAAGACTTCAGAGACAAACAATGACATTCCTGCAAGTAAACAATGCAGCCATTACTATACAGTTATCTTATTTCCTTATCTTTTTACATGACGTTTTAGAAGGCATTCCTAATACCAAATTGGTTATGCAATATTGGTAGGAAATGACATTGCTTGGGAACAATGTATCCTAGTGACTTTCTAAGTTTAGTTACAGAATGGATAATAGCTTTTTAGCATGAAAAAGTTGATAGGCAATACAAAAATCAAAAATCAATACAGCATTAAAAAACACTGAACAAATGCTAAACAAATACATAAAGTCTAATAAGTCTTTGGACTGCTCAATCACTTATACAGTACAGACCAAAAGTTTGGACACACCTTCTCATTCAAATAGTTTTCTTTATTTTCATGACTATGGAAATTGTAGATTCACACTGAAGACATCAAAATTATGAATTAACACATGTGGAATTATATATGGAATTATATACATAACAAAAAAGTGTGAAACAACTGAAAATATGTCATATTGTGGTTCTGCTTTGCACACTCTCGGCATTCTCTTGATGGCTACTTTGAAGAAAATACAATATTAGATTTTTTGTTATCTATATAATTCCACATGTGTTAATTCATAGTTTTGATGTCTTCAGTGTGACTCAACAATTTCCATAGTCATAAAAATAAAGAAAACTCTTTGAATGAGAAGGTGTGTCCAAACTTTTGGTCTATACTGTAATACTATTCCTAAAAGAACATGTAACAGAGAATGTGACTTTTTATTTTGTAACTTTTGTGACTATATGGGTTATGATGTTCAGTTTTGTTTACTTATGAATTTTGTTTTTCCACTGTCATTTCATATGTATTTTGATATAAAATTACATGCATTTGATAGCTGAAATAAAATGTGACATTCTAAGTGTTCCTGTTCTTATTTAAAAGCAAAGAATGAAAAAAATAAACAAAAAAAAAAACCCTTGTGATTAATTTATTAATATTGGATCTGTAGTCTATATCTAAGGCTCAAATACACCACGAATTACTGCATACAAGGGAATCTTGCACATACCTTCCCACACATATTCACAACTGGGCTGGTTTCGAATCAATTATTCCCGATAAATGTTTTTCAAAAGTGGAAAGAAACCAGAGAATCTGAAAGGAATCCATGCAGACATAGAACAAGCCCTACACAAACCATAACCCTAAATTATCAGTGTTTTTCTGGTATTGGCGTGATGCCTGGCTGGTAGACGTTCTTTCGTTTATCGTTTAATGTGCATGGCATTGTGGTCTTCAAGTAGGAGCTGCATCTGGGCCTCTAATCCTGTTTTCTTTAAATTTGCTATGGAATTGGAAAGAATCCAATGGTGATTAGTTCTATTTATCTTTTTGTTTCGAGCATCCGTTCTGTTTTTTTAATACGCTGAGGTATATATATTTTTTCTGTCACTATATACAGCATGGATTGGCACAGACGATTATAGTCAGATGCTCATACTTGGAGTTATTTTGACATATGAATTAAAAAAAATGGTGGAGCAGTGAGACAGCAATTAACAAAGCAGGGAGAACAACGAAGAAGGAAAAAATAATAATAATCTGACAACTGCTTAATGATTTGGTGCGAACTGTACAGTCATTTTTGTAATTGTATCGTGCCAGTGGTATTCACACCGTTTTGTAGTTGAACAAACGCATCATCGGTCACGAATTGATATAAATATGTGTTACACTTTTGTAGAATTTTTGCTTGATATAAGCGACTAGCCGCTAATGTAATTTGTGTTTCACAATTAGCACTATCAATACTTATTATAGAGCACTTGTGGCACTGTGAAAAACTGCATCAGCAATAGAGTTTAAGCTGCTTAGCCATGCTTTTAAAAAAATCCCAGACTTCACTGCGCTGTGTTAATATTTACAGGATTTAAAAACTGCATTTCTTTGCTAATTTAATGACGGAGAAAGACCCAAGCTGTCATAGTTGGCAATTTGCTCATCTAATAAGAATCACCATGCAGTATGTGGTGTGTTATTTCCCTGGAGGATATTAGCCCACAAATAGATAAACTCCTCAATTCTCAAAGTAGATTGGAACAAGCATCCTTAGAGACTAGGATACAGAATAGAGCTAATTTACAGCAATGTGATAAATTTTCATTGTTGAAAGTGTGTGTGTGTGTGTGTGTGTGTGTGTGTGTGTGTGTGTGTGTGTGTGTGTGTGTGTGTGTGTATTTCCATGTTTCCAATGATTCATAAACGTGTGTACACAAGTGTAGTCTGGAAGATGAGGCTTGCGTGTTCAATTTCCTGAAACCACACTGACATTTTATTACACACAGTTACCTCCCTTAATACACTTCCAATACAATAAATGTTGCCCTGCATCCAAGTTCTGACCTCATCTTTAGCACACCATTCATGCTTTATTTATTTATTAACTGTTTGAGTCACAATGCTGTGTGTGATTATGAATTCAGTTACTATCATTAAGATATGTAGCTTTATTTGTCAGCACTATGATCATAGACTGTTTACCCTGAGGTACTGCAACATTACATCACGTGACATTCTGCACCTGTTCATGGTCATTAGCACTTATATACACCTCACTGTTCACTTCACACCTTCGTCTCTCTGTCTGTGTTTCTGTAGGTTTACAAGCTTCAGCTTGAGGTTATGATTTTCCCCTTGTCTTGTTCATGTCTTATGTAATTTAGTCATTATAATTGATTGATTGATTTCTCTTTTTGCAGAGGTCTTTAAAATCCCTGAAATTAAACAAAGCCCACATTCTGAGCACATACATATCCTGTTGCTGCTTTTTTTACATTTATTTATTAAACGGAAAGTTTTTAATAGGATATTTCTCCTGAGTAATGGACTACGCAAGTGGTGTCAAACTCAATAATTGTATGGGCTAAAGTAAAATACTGGGTCTATGTAGATGGCCAAACACTGTCATTTAATAAAAAACAAAACAGACAGCATAGATTTCTAGTTATAATATAAATGTGATATTACCTCACAGCCAGATATAATGGCTCAGCGGGCCAGAAGCGGACCGGGGGCAATGAGTTTGACATGTATATTCTAGGCAAAATTTACACATAAATTGCTGCATTTGAAGAACTGAGTGGAAAACTAGAGATTCTGGATGTATAAAATATTTAAGATGTGCATATTCTGTACACTTTATAGGCAAAAGTTTAGGGACACCTGACTAACGCTTATTGCGTGTATATGTGCTTGTTGAATACCGATTTCAGATTTAGATTCTCCACTCTTCTGGAAAGACAAGATTTTGAAACATGGATGTGTGGATTTGTCAATTCAGTCACAAAAGGCAATTGTGGTCAGGCACTGATTTTTGGTGAGATGGCCTAGGGTTCATCCCAGAGGTGATCCTTCGGGTTGAGGTCAGGGGTTTGTGAAGATCACTCTAGTTCTTTCTCTCAAGCTTGATAGCCTATATCTTCATGCATTTTACATAGGCGCAGGGGTATATGTGGATAAAATATACCAGTAAAAGGGGATTCTAAACATTGGCGTGCTTCCAAAAACAGCTGAAGAAATGCATTTTCTAAATCTTATCCTTTTTTTTGCATCACCTGATTAAAATAGTCATATATACATACATATACTTAATAAATTTCATTTCACATAATTGCAAGAACAGAGAATGGGGGTCCTTTGGAACTTTTCCCATTTTGTGGGCGTCTACTGACGAGCATCTACACAGAATAAAGTTACTTACTAGTTTACCATCTGGTATGTGTGATCGCCCAACGAGCACATGTACACAGCTTTAATCCACTTTTGGAAAAACATCGAAGTCTTGTCATTGCGCAGTTTGAAAAGAGATACACTTGGGCCAAAAAAGAAAACAATCATGAATTTTTTTTTTGTTTGTTTTTATTTTTTATTAGTATTATTTAGACACTGAAAAAACACTTCAGAGCGAATTCCTTGGCGAATCAATAGACTGTTTTAATCCGTGCTCTTATCCTACTATTGCAGTGCAAACTCTAAAAACTTCAATTTACTTTAAAATCAGAAAGTGAACGAATCATATCCACAAGAAATCAGCATTGTATATGAATTTATATATATATATATATTAAATTCAATTCAATAATTTTTATTTGTATAGCGCTTTTAACAATGAACATTGTCTCAAAGCAGCTTTACACAGATAATGTGGTGATTAAATGTAAATATGTTCTTTGTAAGTATGTTTGTCCCTGATGAGCAACTGTGGCAAGGAAAAACTCCCCGAGATGGCATAAGGAAGAAACCTCGAGAGGAACCAGACCCAAGAGGGAACCCATCCTCATCTGGGTTGCACCAAATGTCCATTTGAAGCAGATATACAATTTTTCATTTGGAGGTGAATATGAGAGGAGACGAAAAAAAACAAAACTCAATTATATATTTAATCGTGTGAAGCCGTTTTGGAATCGGCGAAACTAAAAGCCGATATGGAGCACAGATTCCTGATTGTGTTCTCGTTACGCTCGTGGAACTGGAGAATAAGAATGATGATGATGCTGCTTATTACTGCTGAGATTATTCCCCTTCGGAAAGTGAGTCAGCTTGCAGCGCTAAAGTATCTCCACATTTACACCACGTGGATTTGTTTTCACACGTCATGTCTCCACCTGGTTCTAGATTTTTGTGCGTCTGTGCATTTACAGGTGTCTCGCTCCCGCAAAGTATTTTGGTCCGGATCTCTGCCAAAAAACAGTCTTGCACTTGGTGATAATTTGCGACGATGTAATTGGATTAAAAATCCCTTTAAACAAAGTATTTGCCTTTAAATGTACTTAAGTATCCAAAGTAATATGATTTATTACGGCTATAATGATCCTATTATCATTTTTATCACAAGACCCTCTACTTAAAAAAAGTGGCAATAAGACCACGCGTGTTGTGACGAGTTCGAGTCTGGAGTTTCCTCATCATTTATTCCTCTCTAAATGTTCTGTTGAACTGATGCTGAAAAAAGTCAGAGATTTAACTTTGAAATGCAATGAAGTAAAAGGAAGTCTTCAGGAAAGTACAGATACGTGAAAAAGCTACTTAATTACAGTAACAATTTACGGTTACTTCCTCACTTTGTCTCATGTTTGCTCATCGACTGATGTTTGTTTCAATAAACAAATCAATAAATCAATAAAATGCTATTTTTTTTTCTTCTTGTTCACTGTTGCCTGGACTCGTGTTACATGACCGCTGTTATAGAAAATACTGGACTGATTTAGCAAACAAATAAAAAATGTCGAGAACAAAACAGCTGATTAGAATTCTATATATAGCGAAGACCAGTTAATGGCAGCTACAGTACAGACCAAAAGTTTGGACACACCTTCTCATTCAAAGAGTTTTCTTTATTTTCATGACTATGAAAATTGTAGAGTCACACTGAAGGCATCAAGGGCTATTTGACCAAGAAGGAGAGTGATGGGGTGCTGCACCAGATGACCTGGTCTCCACAGTCACCGGACCTGAACCCAATCGAGATGGTTTAGGGGTGAGCTGGACCGCAGAGTGAAGGCAAAAGGGCCAACAAGTGCATCTCTCGGGGAACTCCTTCAAGACTGTTGGAAAACCATTTCAGGTGACTACCTCTTGAAGCTCATCAAGAGAATGCCAAGAGTGTGCAAAACAGTAATCAAAGCAAAAGGTGGCTACATTAAAGAACCTAGAATATGACATTTTTCAGTTGTTTCACACTTTTTTGTTATGTATATCTTTCCATATATAATTCCACATGTGTTCATTCATAGTTTTGATGCCTTCAGTGTGAATCTACAATTTTCATAGTCATGAAAATAAAGAAAACTCTTTGAATGAGAAGGTGTGTCCAAACTTTTGGGCTGTACTGTATATATAATTGTGTGTATATGAATTAACCTGTTAATGCCCCAGTGAGCCAGTGATGGATAAATACACATAATTCGCTTTAATTGTTAAGTTCTGTAAAGCTGCTTTGAGACAATGTCCATTGTGGAAAGTGCTATAGAATTAAACTCAAAATCTGTTTCAGCAAAGCTGGATACAAGATACCCACTGACCCAGTTATACATAAACCTTACTGTAAGTGAACAGTATTACAAGAATGACTGCATAAAGCATGGACAAATGTATTATAAATCAGACAAATTTAATATTATTTTTATAATTGACTATATAAAGTAATCTATATAATAACATAAACCTAATGTGAATGAGTGTTTTTTGGATGTGCTTAAAAAAGTTTGAAGTAGAATCCTGATTCAACATCAATCAGGGACAGTCATTCAGCATGCCTACACTAAGTGAAATGACCTGCATCACTCCCATGGGATAAAAGCCTGCATCAGTGAAATTTCTATTATATGTCATCAGCAGTCGCATAAAGGTGAATGAAGTAGATTAGTTACTCCATCAGCATTTTTCCTCCTAAAATGCCTTGATTTAGCATTCCTATAGCACTCTTTATGTGCTGTACAATTTTTTAATCTTCACTTCTTCCTTACATTTTATTAGAAACTTAATTAACCACATTATCAATCAGGGGCTTTTTAAAATGTTTTAATTATTTATTTTTTATTGAATCTCCAAACTCTAATAAGTATGGATCTATCTGTCCAAGATGAACACAGAATAAAGCAACTTCTTTAAACATTTTTGCTTTTTACTCTGCCATAAATATAAAGAGAGCTGAAAAAGAGCTTTTAGCCAGACATGTTGTACATATGCCCAGTTAGAGAAAAATCATAAATCTGATTAGTCTGTAAACAAATGCTTGAAGACTTTATCCAACTCGCATAAATTGAATGTAAAGGTATTGTACTGAAGCAACTTCAGAAATATTATTATTTATTTTTATGAATGTATAACAATTTCTTCATTGTTTACTTAAGACTGAGCAAAAGCTAAATAAAAAGCCAGATATAACTGAATTAAACTAAGCGGAATAATACAGTTTTATCCATGTGTGGGTCCCTTTTTTTATTATTATTATTTGAAATAATGTTGGTACTGTAAATAGTGATGCAATTAAAGCTTACATTCAACCTCTTCCCCCTCTCTCTCTCTGCCAAGTGTGTTTTTCAGTACAGTTTGTAACACATTTTTCATCTTCTCTACTTGGATGTGTGAAACGTATGTCATAAAATCCAAAGGTTTCCTGTTAATTTGTTCAGAGTGTTGACTTTGACATGATATGAAATAATATTTATTTCTGTGCATTAACAGTAATTACAATGGTTACATTTAAAATCTGTAATTCTGTGCATATTGCATCACACAGCAATTTATATCAAGTGGCGGTGTTCTTAATAATACAGTATTGGAACAAAAGCCTAATGTAAAGCTAAATACTTTTTACGTACACAGATTTGCAGAATGGGTGTAAACAGATTTCTATGTTTTTTTCCTCTTTTACCTTGGACGTTTTTCCGAGGTAACACAGCGGGCTATTTTTATGTCAGGTTGTACTTTGCGATTTACTGTGACATTGTTGTCTGAGGAAGCTTGCCTTGGCAGTCAGTCACAGACGCTTAATGTAACAACCAGGCGTGCACCACAATGTAAATGCGCAATGCTTTAATCATACAGGCAGGTTGAACACAGTAAACAGGAACCGCAGCGATGAGTCAGACTTTAAAAATACGTATGGTCGCTTAACACTTAACTGAAACCAAGTGCTAATTGGGATGTAAGCAGCAGATGTGCAGAACAGCTGTCCGGGAGGGGCTAAATAGAATGCAATGATAATGGAGAGTGGACAAAGGTACGTTTAGCCTGCATTTGTTTTTTCCAATATCAGTGTCTGCAGGGGTATACAGTTTCTGTACAATTTGTTAGAAACCTGTATTGTTTAGGCATGTGATTATCGAGTCAGTCGATCAATTGGTTGTGATGATGCAATGCATAAAACCAGGCAGATCAACACCATTGGGATAATATACCTTAGAAAAAGTTCTCATATAAACTCTCTTAACAACAGCTTAATAGAAAAGCATCTCAGAATATGCATTTAGAACCTCAAGAGCAAAAGATCATATAAGGTCAATCTGTGATTCAATACCCAGGTAATATAGTAGGATATTTCATTACCAGGGTTCAAAGCACGCAAAGGCATTACTAAGAAGAAAAAGCTGAGATCTAAAGACCCTAAAGAGACGATAAGACTGCGTCAACACTAGGCAACGGGAGATATAAGTAGACAAACTAATAACATAAAAGGAACAGAGATAGGACCGAAATCAAATCAAAGAAAAGCACATTGCACAAACAAATGCACATGGTGAATAAAAAACAAGTGCAAGCAGCATTTGCCTAGCTTAGGGTGCTGAAAAGAAGAGTTGGTTACATCTACAGTACAAAGTTTAGTTCATTAATAATGAATATCATATAATTTCAGTAAGTGTTATTCACAATCCAGTCATTTGGTCTGCAAACATTGTCAATTCATTTTTACTAAATTATACAAAAGTACCAAAAAAAAACAAATTAATTTGACTATTCTGAGTTTATCTTGCAAGCATTGGTCATACTTTTACACCAGAATATCATTGCATTGGTCATTTCTATCTTATTGATTTGGTGAAAATAAATCACAGTCATATTTCAAAGAACAAATTTATCTTGCACTTTGCTGAGATTATTCTACAACTTCTGACCAAGCCATTAGGGTTGCACAGGCCAATGCAGGTCCCAAGCCAGAATAAATGAGGAGGGTTTCGTTGTCAAATTTTAAGATCATATCACAAACCTGAATATCATACTAGATTGGTCGAGGCCTGAATGACCAACAACCATTGGTCAACAGGGTACTGGTGGAAATTGAAGATGTCTACAGAAACAGCAGGAAAAGGAGAAGTGAAGGAGAGTGGAGGTTTAGGTGGGTACTTTAAATGTTGGTACTATGACTGGTAAAGGGAGAGCGATGGAGAGGAGAAAGGTAGATATGTTGTGTGCTCTAGGAACATTGGAGGTGGCTTTAAACTGTTCTTTCATGGTGTGGATGGAAAGAGAAATGGTGTTGTGGTGATTCTAAAGGAAGAGTACAGTAAGAGTGTAGTGGAGGTGAAGAGAGTTTCTGATGGAAGCTGGAGTTTGAAAAGGTGATGATAAATGTTATCATTGGCTATGTTCCGCAAGTGGGTTGTCAGATGGAGGAGTAGGAAACATTTTGAAGTGAGTTAGATGAAGTGGTGGAGAGTGAACCTAGGAAAGAAAGATTGGGCAGACTTCAATGGCCATGTTGGTAAAGGTAACAGATGTGATGAGGAGGTCATGAGTAGGTATGGCTTTAAGGAGAGGAATGTGGAAGGGCAGATGGTGGTATATTTTAATAGAATGATGGGAAATGGCAGTGGTGAATACATATTTTAGAAAGAAGGAGCATAGGGTGACATAAACAGTGGAGGAAGGTGCACACAGGTAGACTATATGCTATGAAGGAGATGCAACCTGAAAGAGATTGGAGACTGTAAAGTGTTGGGAGGAGACAGTGTGTATCTAGACAGCATAGGATAGTGGTCTCTAGGATAGCTTGGAGGTGAAGAAGAAGAAGAAGAGGAGAGGAAGGATTGAAAAAAGAATAAGATGGTGGAAACTAACCGAGTAAGACTGTAGTGTGGGAATAAAAGCAGTCCGACAGGGGATCGGTGGTGGTGAAAAGGTGCTGTATGATAGAGGAAGAGGAGAGGAAGAATTGAAAAAAGAATAAGATGGTGGAAACTGAACGAGGAAGACTATAGTGTGGGAATAAAAGCAGTCCGACAGGGGATCGGTGGTGGTGAAGAGGTGCTGTATGATAGAGCAACTACTGCAGAAGTGATAAGGGAGACATCTAGACAGGTACTTGGTGTAACATCTGGAAAGAGAAAGGAAGACAAAGCATAAGGAGGAAGAGGTTGGCAAAACAGAATTGGGATCAACAGAGAGATGAGAAAAATAGGCAAGTACAAGAAGATGTGGCAGCAGGTGAAGAGGGATGTGGCAAAAGCAAAGGAATAGGCATATGAGAAGCTGTATGAGAGGTTGGACACTGAAGAAGGAAAAAAGGATTTGTACCGATTGGCCAGGCAGAGGGACCGAGCTTGGAAGGATGTGCTGCAAGTTAGAGAAATAGAGGATGTAGATGGAAATGTGTTGACTAGTGAGAAGGGTGGATGATGCGGAAGCAGGAAGTGGATAGGATTAGTAAGGAGGAAGTGAGACAAGCGATTAAGAGGATGAAGAGTGGAAAGTCAGACAAAGGTTGAGAATCTTGATAAAGTATAGAGAAGGTCAGAAGGAGTTGCATTGTGTGTTTGTGGATTTAGAGAAAGCTTACGACAGGGTGCAGAGAGTGTGGTGAGAGTAGGGAGCAGGTTGAGAGGATCCTGAAGGACTGCGGTGAGACCGGCTATATTGTGTAGATTAGGGACAGTGGTGTTATCAAAAAGACATGGATGGACAGGATTAAAAAATAAATTTATTAGAGGGACAGCAGATGTAGGCCGTTTTGGAGACAAAGTGAAAGAGGACTGATTGAGATGGTGTGGACATGTGCAGTGGAGGACATTGGGTATATCGGTAGAAGAATGCTGAGGATGGCGCCGCCAGGAAGGAGAAAGAGAGGTAGGCCAAGGAGGAGGTTTAAGGATGTGGTGAGAGAAGACATGCAGGTAGTTGGTTTGAAAGAGGGAGATGTAGAGGACGGAGTAGTATGGAGAGGGATGATCCACTGTGGTGACCCCTAATGGGAGCAGCTGTAAGAAGAAGATTCTACACCTTCTAGAAAAATATATTGATTAGACATGATTTGGAAAGGCATTATATAATGTATATATAATTTTTAATTTGAACTATCAAATAATCTGGAATACTCTTTAGTTCCAAAGATAATAAATGTTACATTAACATCTCATTATCATACTTAATATACTACTTACAACTGAACTAGATCTGAAATAAAACACAGCACTTGTAATTAAAATGAGCAGAGGAGCCAGCTGTGTTGAGAAGCTTGTTATACTGGTGTTTTGCCTTTAGTCATTTCTGCAACATAATGAATGGAACAAAAACCTGCTCATGTCGAGATGCGTTAGATCAGAAAGTGCTCCTGGCAACATTGCATGTCACTGTTTATATATTACACCTGCCGTTATTCCTAATTTTTTATTCTGCCTGCCTGGTGTTTTTATTCATTACTGAGTCACTATGTGCATGTCAGTGTGATTGACAGAATTCAAATCGAGTCATATATGAAGCCTGATCTGCCTACTGAGAAAGACACTAATGTGCTAAACTGTCTGTCCATAAGCCTTCAAACCATCCCACTCAGGTCTCTCTCTTTGTCTGTTTTCTAGGACATTATATATAAATGGCCGAGTGCCTCAATGTGGTGGTTCATAATTGCAGATAAAGTTGTTTTTCTGCTGTTTAAAGCCTCAATGTTCAATGCAAACATCCAAACGGCTTTATTATATACCAGACAATCCTTTAAACCAGATTTGTTTGCATGAGTTAATTAAGCAGCTCATATCTTGTGAGCCATAATTAATATTCCTCTTTTGTACATTTCTTATGTATTTATTTTGGGACTTAGACCAAAATTCCAAGCACACAAGGGTTAATATAAGACGAGGGTTTATTTTCCCTAAGGCTTCTATTGCATTGTGTAATTAGACTGGATAAATATTGATGGATTTAAATGAAATCTCATAGCAGAGAACATCAGTGCTTTTTCAACAATGGCTATGAAAAGAATTGACTAAAATTCAGTTCCAAATTTCAATTAACAAGACCTTACCATGACATCTGGCACTATATGGTCTTTAGCTAGCTTCATCTATTTTAATAAAATAAAATGAAAAATAGTATTCACCAACCAAACACGATACATTACTATAATTATTTGTATTAATCGATTACCAATATTTCCTAGGATTTTAGCCTAATAAGAAGAAAAGCCACGTTAGCAAACGTGGGTTTAAAAACTATTTTATGTGCCATAGTGTAATTGACATAAGCCTAATTCACAAAACAGTACAAATAGCAGCTGTAAAATTAAACATAGTGCACAAATACACCTTTACTGACAACAATCTGTCACGTTTCAGTTTAATTATATTTACCTCAGGAATTTTGACTAGGGAAATTCACATGGATGATAATGATGACTTGTTTTCTATAGCAAATTGCCAGCTTTTTTAGCTTTAGATATTTGAATAAGATTTGAATATTATTTATATTCCAAGTTCAGTTGGAGGACCCTTAGTGACTTTTTCTTTTCACGTACAGTACTTTAGTAATTACCATTTCAGAAAATGCTAAAACTAAAAGGTTCACGTGCAAAAGGAAATTAGACACTTTTGGCTTAGTAAATACAGATGGATAGATACAACCTTATTGTCCTTGCATAGTAGAGGTACACAGTAATGAAATGCAGCAATACAGCAAAGCAAACCTAATAGTTCAAACTTAATAAGTTGAACAAGTGACTACATGTACCTCAAGAATCAATCAATCCTCTTTTTACTTCAAACTGGTAAAAAAATGTTGTATCACTCTAGGCAAAAAAAAAAACACGTTGCTGCTTGTGGTCTCGTTGTAGTTTACTATTGTTAAAATGCTAATTTGCAATCACAGGTCTTGCATCTACTGTAATTTTTACATTTGTATGTAAGGGGTCTTAATGAGATGCAGAAAATAGGTCAATATACTAGCTGTGAATCTGTTGAATACCTTTGGAAAATCAGGATTGGATGATCAGCACTGCTGTTAACATTGATTTATCTTGAGTTCTGTGCTATTTCACATACTAGCTTGTAAGAATGAAACAGAGCTACCTGTTTGTTCACTGTCTAATGGCCATGATGAATCGTTATTGTGGCCCTTAGTGCGCAAATACTAAACGAAAGTCAATGCCATCTTTTTTTTTTTTTATTGTCAATGAGATGTCCAAACTGATCTATCCGATTTAAACTTGTTTAGCAGAATCAAATGTACTGAAAGCCAATAATGAGCAGTAGAAACCATTGCTTAAACTATTAGTTCCATAAACAATTAGCTTAGATCCTTATTCGCTGTGAAACCAAAGTGAGCTAGTAAAGCATTCGAACTTCCACAATGTCACTTCTGGTAATAGAAATGAATTACACTCCTCCTAGGGTAGCGGTGTGTTAAAAGCCTCAGCTTCCTTCACTTCTTAGATCCATACTTGGACCGGATTCCACCTCTCTTCTGAGCAGAATGAAGTGAAGCAAAAGAACAGTGTTTTGCCCAACAAATTTTGCTGTCGTCTGCAAAAACTTTCAAGGGCATTTTTCAAATTGAGGCAAGATGAAAAATAACTTGTATTCTTTTCAAACCATAGCATCAAACATTATTTAAATCCTCAAGACCTCTTGTCCTCAGACTTTTTTCTTAGGAAAGAGTTGAATTCTTCCCTGTTATGCAGGATTGTTATGCATCTCTGGAGTAAATTTACAAATAATACTTATCCATCCCTTTCTGAAATTCATATATATATATATATTTTTTTTTTATTTTCTTATACTTTATATTTTTATATATATATTTTTTTTTTTTCTTATACTTTATATTTTTTTATTTATTTACCTTATTTTTTTCCCCCTATATTCTATTTCTATTTTTCATGTTTAAATGTTGGAAAGTCGGAAAAGGCATTTCACAGCATATCCTACTCTGTATAAATGTGTATGTGACAAATAAAAATTGAATTTGAATGCAGTGCCATTTTTGATGTAAATGCCGTGGTTGATAACCTTTCATGAATAATTTTTTTTTTTAGAAAATCTTTAAAAAATGAATAAAGACATTGACAAATTCTTTAGGGCAAGTGTAGTCCAAATATTATGGCTCTGGGTTATCGATCAAACATTTAGGGTTCAAGGGGATTCGAGGTAGGCCGACGAGACCTACCTACAGGAGATTAAAACCTGGAGAGATGGTGGCAGGAGAACAATCTTCTTTTGAAAGCCAGCAAGACTCTTAGGTGATAAGGACTTTTTACACTTCCACCATTGAAAGCGTTCTGAGGTGAAGCATCACTTCCTGGTTCGGCAACCGCACCATGCAGGACAGACGAGCCCTCCAGAGGGTGGTGCATTCAGCTGAAAGATTGTGAAGGACCTCAGCCATCCCAACAATGGACTCTTTTCTCTGTTATGTTCAGGGAAGTGCTTCCGCACTTTGAAAGCAAACTCAAAGAGAATAGGGAGGAGCTTCTTCCTGCAGGCCATTCGAAGTTTAAAACAGGAAACACCCAGGAACTCGCACCTGAACTTCTCTCTCTGTCTCACTGTTCCTTCACTGCACAATTATTTCTGCACACTATTTTTGCACTATTTATATGACACCTTAACTCTGGACTGTCACTTTAACTCTGGACTTGCACAGCACAGTGTCACTTTATGCCACACCATACTGTACATAGACACTTAAAGGACAAATTACACAAATACCTTTCTGGCTCGTAAAAAAGTAACCATTAAAAGGAGAGAGTCAAAACGTCCCGATTTTTTGTTACTCGTGAGGGGTCAGAGAACGTTACCCCAGTGAGTATTTTTTTGTGTGAGTATATATATCTCCTCTCTGACCCCAGCTTTCCATCAAACTGAGTTATTTACTGTAGAGTAAAGCAAATTATTTTGCCATAATGTGCATGTGACAGATATAGGCTTCTAAGTGTTGAAGGGATGACCCTGTCTAAGGATTTACATAAGCTAGAATTGTCAAGTCTTGCCTATAGTCAACTAATAGTTCAATCATGTATATGTTGTGCGATATCTCATAACATTTCAAAGCCATAATGTACAAAACATCACTCAAACATATAGAGAAAAATGCATACAAATATTTTGGATCAAAAAACCTGAAAATAACAACAACAACAAAAACTGTCGAAAGGGCACACTGCAGACAGGATTTTCATTTCGCATATAGGCAAATCAAACTAAATTGGATAAATTGCCTGTGCGAGCAATCTCTCAGACATTATTTACTATTCAAATCAATGCCGCCAAGATGCTCTTGTGATGCTCACAGATCGTAGAAAGTCAGTCTGTCATGGGGTGGTTGGATTTATTCACGCACCAAAATATATTTCTTAAAATCTTTTTCCGTTTCAAAATTTTTATTTATAGCATTATTGTAATAAGCTGTGTATTAACTTATTGGGAGAAAACCGATAGTTCTATGTGAAAGCAGACATTGAGCACCCCAATATAACCAAAATGGCATGATCCTTGTATCATAACACCTATACAAAGATTTGACTGTTAGATTGGTAGTCGAATAAGACTACTACTATTAAAGCATTGAATCTTCCACTATTCGTGGCCACCCCTACAGGGGTGTGGTGGGTGTAGAGCTATCTATACTAGGTGTGAAGTGCCAATACACAATGGTGGGGGGTGCCAGTCCATTGCAGAGCATGAATAAACATGCAAACCTAGGGGCATTTTAATTACAAGAACATTGTACACATGGACACTGGGAGAACCTGTGAAGCTACTCACAGACAGTAATCTAAGCTCAGGGCCAAACAGCTGACAGTGCTTCTGTTGTGCTGCCTTGGAAACAGTAGCTGTTGTGCCGCTGTGGCACCTGACCAAAAATCTGGGGAAAAAAAATACAGTAGGAACCGATTTTACTTAGATACACTAAGGTGGGATAACTATGTTTATTGCTTATCTAAAAACACTGCTTTTTGAAAGTGCATGTAAGTGAAGTCCATGTATTGTCCTGTGCTCTGTGAAATGCTTATATATAAAGATGTTGTCGACAGCAGAAGTCCTCTTTCTATGGATTACTTCATTCTCACTGGTGTTTCTAGTGATTCGTCTCTTAAACCACTGGCAATGAGATTAGATGGTATAATTAAATGATATCTTTGAGAAAATTAAATCGTAGTCTCTGTAAGGAAATTAAAGTTTCGGCTTATATCGTATATCGTATTCTAAGTGTGAAGGAAAAAAGGAGCCTTTTGAAATGGCTCGAAACAAACATTTCTGTGAAATTCTGCAAATACAAACAAGAATCTTGCAGAGCACATGGGTCATTGGTGGGAATGTGACCCAGCCTGAAGAGTTTTAGAACCACCCCCGACTCGACTGTAGCCGCATGAATATCCACCATTGTGTGTCAACATTGGGCGAGTTGGAGCATATTTCAGTGCACACAACACGCACATATTTGGCATGTGCCAGCTCAAGGCAGACAGTGATAAGTTGAAATGTTCTTCATAGTCCATTAATGTCTTTGTGGTAGGGTATTGGTGACACATGCCTAAAGAAAAAAAAAAAAACAAGTCCTTAGTAACAAGGTTAAACATCAGCCACAGAAACTGAAAACACAGAAGAAAAAGAAAAAACACAAAACCAATGAACTTTTTTTTTTTTAAGAGTCACCTGTAAATATTTTAGTTTATGCTTTATAAAAAAGCATGTACTACTCAGCACACACTAGGGCATGTGTCTCAATCTGACATAATACATTGACTGGTGGAGTACTGTATTTACCACTATACTAATATATACTTATGCTATTTGTCAGGGTTTTGCCATAAAAATGCATTTTCCATCAGCTACTGCGCCAAACCACGTTTGGTTGTGCACCCGAATCATGCTGTCTGTAAATTACCACATGCATATCATCTCTTTGTGGTGATTCAATTCAAGTCAATTCTTTTTTATAACTCAAAGCAACTTAACAAAATTAAAGCAGTTATAAAGTTGTTTAAAAAGTGCCTAGAATTGTATTACAATTCTAAGCTTATCCCTAATGAGTGACCCAGTGACGACTGTGGCAAGGAAAATCTCCCTTCAGAAGCATGAGGAAGAAACCTTGCGAGGAACCAGACTCCAAAGGGAACTTCATGAATCTTTAGATTGTTGCTGTGATCCATCCAAGATGCACAAAGTGTTTCCAATCGAAAAGAACTCAAACCAGAGATAGGGCATCAGGATGAATCAGGCAGATCCAAAGAGCGGAATGGGACAAGAACACTGGTCACTGTTACCTCAGGAGAATATTTTCTTGACAGAAAGAGAGAGAGAGAGAGAGAGAGAGAGAGAGAGATCTTGTAACATAACTAAAAGGGAAACCCAAAGGTTAACACAGACATGAGAAATCTCTGGGATGAGAGACAACACAATACACCACCTTTAACAAACCTAAGTGAATGTATAAGAGTGGGGGTAAGACAGCAAAGAAATATTCCATGTCACCCAAACACTTTAAATCCATGATCCCTCTAGATCTGCATCTTTACCTAATAAAAACCTATTGACAAATAGGATTGACTAAATAAATGTCTGCCAGACAGTGTGATTGTCTGTCCATGCTCGGTATTCTAACCCTTGTTCCATGTTACAGGTTTTTTGGTCTTTGTTTCTGTGTTCATTTTGTTATTGGTTTAATAATTCCTTTACTTGCATCTGATTTTTACTTGGTACATGATGCTATTAATTAAACATATAAGTTATGTAAAAAGTGTGATATGAGTCTGATTCTCAACAAAAAAATAGTCGTCTTCGGAATCAAAGCTTATTGAATACCTTTGGTAATTATGAACTCCTATTTTACAGTGTTTTATGCATTTATTCCTTCAATGACAATTAACACTGATTAGATAAAAATGTATAAATATAAATGTGTGGAGATATTTATTTTGTATTTTTAAAAGAAGTCTCTCTACCAGAACATCATGGGCTAAAATCATGGCCACCATTGACTACAATTCCCAACACCCCACAGCTTTACTGGCTCTGAAATATTAAACACACACATATATATACACACACCTGTTCTTAATTACACCTACACCTACATAAAAGATCATAGGCACAACAACAGTTGTAAATAGGATGCTCAGTGTGTTTGCACTTGAGCTTATCAAGCTGTTTATCTGGTTTATGTATTTTCTATTTGACCATTTTGGGTGGTTTGCACATCGCCTGATCTTTTGCACCTTTATCTTTTAATGGATTACTTTATGGTTTGCCTCATTATTTGGGTTTGTTTGTGCATTTACCTCTTGCTGCATTTGCAACTGTTTCCGCCTACCTTATCTGACAGTTAGCAGTTTGTAATAGTCAGTTGAAAAGCTGTGCAAATAAAAGGAAAAAAAAAACAACAAAGGTGTTATTAGGAACATAATACTTCAGTGTATTCTTACTGTCCCTGTATTTTTTTTACACAATAGGCCTGGTTATGTATTAGTTTTATTTCTAATTAAAGTATCAGATCAGGGATTGAGTAAGGTGTAACTAAGTCAAAAGTTACAAGTATACCAAATCTTTATTTATTTATTTTTTTTTTTTATTCGGGCTAAAACCTACAAGTCAAAGTAGCTAGCAACAGCTAAACTACATTTTTGCTAAAATAGCTAAGTATGCTCTTAAGAAAAGTTTGAAACAAATTAAAATCAACATGATCCGGGCATGACCAGTGATCCTGTCTTTTTTTTCTTTTCTGATTCGCCAGATTTAAACTTGACACCCTGTTCATTTGGATGGAGTTCTGTTTAAATGGAGACTACTCTGTGCAGTTGAAGATTGTTCTACATGAACAACTTAAAGATCCATGAAGTATCTGAGCAACTCAAAAACTATCAAGATGAATTTGGACTCTAATTAATACAGCCAGCCTGCTACAAAGGCTTAGAAATACAATTGGGATGATTAGTTACGTATTTAAGCACCCATCAGCGACACCTCAACAACGATAAAACTGAAAATTGATGCCATTCAGATGAGAAAGGGATTTCCTTTAAAGTCTGGTTCCTTTTAAGGTTTCTTCCTCATACTATCTAAGGTATGCTTTCTTGCCACCTTCCCAAAGCTGTCCCACTTGCTTGCTCTATAGGGATAAACGTTTGGGTGCTGACATATGCAAATTTTATAACTAACTTATTTTTGTAAACCTGCTTTGGGAATGTCCATTGTTAAAAATGCTATACAAATACAATGTAATTGAATTTTTCTATTCTATTAATTGAAAATTCTATTTGTTGCTCTCAGAGAGAAGCTGTTATCATAACAAAAATAAAAGATGCAATGCATACAGAGAGGATACTTGTTAGGCTGGAAAAATGAGCAGAACAAAGGTGTGTTTAATGAAGAAGGGAGTGTAGATAAACCAAACCAGCGTTCGGTAGAACGGACAGGGAGTGTTTGGAAGTGTGTGCTTATATAGTGTGAGCTGATGAGAGTCAGGTGTGCATGATTAGTAGGGCGTGGAGCTGCTAGGAGGAATGTGTGGCTCAAGAGAGGGTGTGGCTGGTGGATCCCTGACAGTACCCCCTCCCCCAGGGGCGGCTCTCGACTCCCAGACCTGCCACGTGGGTAGGCCCGGGCCCCGGAGCGCCAGCCGTAGCGGATAAGACGCATGAAACTCCTCGAGGAGCGCTGGGTCAAGGATGTTCTGCCGTGCCACCCACGACCGCTCCTCCTGCCTGTAACCCTCCCAGTCCACCAGGTATTCCAGACCGCCAGCTCGACGAAGGGAGTCCAACACCTCCCGTGATGTCGGAGGTCCCAGGTACACAGCCAGACCAGGTCCCCGGGCAGGTAGGTGGGTGTTTCACATCTCTGGGCATTGGCGTGCCTCCGGGTCTCCCTCACAGCCTGGCGTAGCTGGGTATGAGCTGATTCCCACACCTTGAGTCTTTCCCGGAACCAGTAGTCCACCGACAGCACGTGGAAAGGTTTATCAGACTACGGAAACAGCGGTGGCTGAAAACCCCAACACGCACTGGAAGGGTGTGAGACCCGTGGTTGACACAAGGAGTTTTGTGCATACTTAGCCTAGAGAAGGAACCAACACCATTCCACCTGGTCCTAGTGGCAGTATGTACGCGGATATCAGCCCAACTCCTGGATCTTGCACTCGGTCTGTCCGTTGGACTGAAGGTGATAAACAGAGGACAGGTTAACAGTAACCCCCAGTAGACGAAAAAGCACCCTCCACACACGAGAGGTAAACTGGGAGCCGCGATCCGACACTATCTCCTCCGGGAGACGGAAGTTGCGAAAGAGCTGTTGGAAGAGTGATTCTGCCGTTTTCAAGGCAGTAGGGAGGCCTCGAAGAGGGATAAAACGACATGCCTTGGAGAACTGGCCTGCAGCCACAAGGAACAGGTGTTACCCTCAGATCGTGGTAAGTCCGTGATGAAGTCGACGCCGCTGTGGGACCAGGGTCGTCGTTGGAATGGGTAAGGGGACTAGCTTGCCCACGGGCAGGGTCTTGGCCATGGTGCAAGCACTGCATTCGCAGACGAGGGTGGCGATCTCAGCGGCCATGCCCGGCCACCAGTATTGGGCTTGTACTAAGCTGAGGGTTCGTCGTCTGCCTGGGTGTCCTTAACCGGGGACCTCATGTACCGCCTTCAACAGGTTAGGCTGAAAGTCAGGCGGAAAGTAGGTTCGACCTTCTGGACCTTAGGTGCCTCCACTCCTCCAGAGCCAGTTTGATGGCGAGAAGTTCCCGGATGCCGATGTCATAGTTTTGTTCCGCCGACGACATCTTCTTGGAGAAGTAGGCTCAGGGGTAGAGCTGGGGCAGATTCCCTGACAGCTGGGAAAGGGTAGCCCCTATTCCTGTAGAAGACGCATCTACCTCCACCATGAACAGGACCTGGGTATCAGGATGATGGAGGAGGGGAGCGACGCAGAACCCCTGCCGGAGTTCCTCAAACACCTATGCATACTATGTGCCGGTGTCCCACGTGAGGGACTGGGCATTCCCCCTGAGGAGCGAAGTAAGTGGAGCGGAGACCTGGCTATAGCCACAGATGAACCGGCGGTAGAAATTTGCAAACCCCGGGAAACTCTGCAACTCCTTTATTGTTGCAGGGACTGGCCATTCCTTCACCGCCGCCACCTTCCTCTCGTCCATCTGGATGCGGGCTTCACTAATGTTGTACCCAAGGAACTGCACCTCCGAGCAGTGGAACTCGCATTTGGGGAGGTTGAGGTAGAGTTGGTGCTCCCAGAGCACCTCTAGAACCCGGATAACGTGGTTGTGATGTTCATGTGGCATCCGGGAGTAAATAAAAATGTCGTCGATGTAGACGTTCACAAAGTGGTGGAGGACTGGTCGGAAGATCTCATTCATAAAGTGTTGAAAAACTGCCAGAGATATTGACAGGACATACGGCATCACCTGGTACTCGTAGTGACCCAAAGGGGGTGATGAACCCTGTTTTCCACTCGTAATTCCTCCAGGGCGGCAGGAACCAGGGGGAGCGGGTACGGTAGTGATGAGATTTGTGCATTCAAGCCTCGGTAATCAATACAGGGCAAGAGTCCCCTATCCTTCTTGCCCACAAAGCAGAAGCTGAAGGCTGCAAGAGATGAGGATGGGGTGATGAAACCCTGTAGGAGGGCCTGACGGATGTACAGTTCCATCGCTTGGTGTTCTGAAGCTGATAAGGGATAGATCCGACCCTTGGGTAGTTTGGCCTCAGGCATCAGGTCGATAGCACAGTCCTACGGCCGGTGGGGTGGCAACTTGGTGGCAGCCTGCTCGCTGAAGACGTCTCCGTACTCCCGAGGCTTTAGGAGAGACACGTGGAAAGCGCAGTGAATAGTCCTGGGGAGGTAGTTCCAGCCTGTAGGTCGCCTTGTTAATCCTTCTTTCCACTCTGAAGGGCCCATTGTACCTGGGGCTCAGCTTTCGACAGGGGTGCTGAAGTCGGAGGTCCCAGGTAGACAGCCAGATCAGGTCCCCAGGCAGGTAGGTGGAAGTTTCACTCCCGCTATTCCGCCGGGATCTCCACCTGTGGGGCCTGTGGAGCACCCTCCACCTGAGTGGCTGCCAGAATCATTGGTCTCCAGGGAGGCACAAGGAGTGGTTGTAAACAGTCCTTCAGGCACTCGCGGCTCCACTGATGGATGTCACATGAGTCCCAGAAACACCTGGGGGAATGTTTAGTGAACCAGGGACGACCCAGTATGATTTCAGCGGTGGAGTTCTCCAGCACCAGGAACCGTACCTCCTCCTGATGTAGCATCCCAACCTGGAGTGTGATGGTGGGTGAGCAGTATCTGATTCAGCCCCTTCCCAATGGGCGTCCCTGAATGGTGTGGACAGCTAGCTCATTAGTCCCCCTCTCACGGCGTAGCTGAAGGCGGTCTAGGCACACCTGGAAACTGAAGTTCCCTGCGGAGCCGGAGTTGAATAGGGTGGAGACAGAGAGTGTGAGAGAGAGGTTATCAGGGATATGGGTAGCTTGGGTAAATGCGAGATGTCAGAGGGAAAGTATACAGCACTTACCATCCGTAGCGGAGGACGTGTTGGGCACTGGGCAAAAGAGGCTTGGGAGGTTTCTACTTCAGGAGTGCGGCAGGCAGTCAAGCGTTAGGAGATGCGAATTGATCTTTGTATGAATGACTCCAATCCGAGGGTGTCTTCGTAAGTCGCCATTGCTAATTGAAGCTCCTGATTTAAACCTCTTCTTTATGTCCCAAGCAGTGCTGCCTCATTCCAACCACTAGATGCCTCCAGCATTCGAAAACAGAGGCTGTAATCCGCGACGCTATCCGCCCCTGGTGGAGTTCGAGAAGTTGGTCGCCCATGGAAGTATTACCTGTGCTTGTGCAGAAGACTTCCGTGAAGTGCGCTGTGAATGCGGCATATGATGCAATCGCTGGGCTCTCTGCACTCTAGAGCACTCTTGCCCAAGCCAATGCACATCCTGCAAGCAGCGAGATCAAAAATGCAACCCGGCTCGCTCCGATGAATATCGCTGGGGTTGCATTTCGTTGTGCTATGATACCTGAAGCAGGAAGCCGTGACACTTTGCCGCGTTTCCCGAAAAAACGGCCGAGAGAGCCATCGGGCTTCCAAGCGGTGGTTCAGCTAGGCTGGAAGCGGCCGACGTTAAAGCTTCGCGGATTGCCTCGGTTAGCTTTCTTACAGGATCTTCAGAGTCATCGGACTGGAAATCCATAAAGAGGTAACGCTGTTCGGTTTCCTTATTTCCTGGTCGGTAAAAGCTCAGTTTTTCTGTCGGCTGGAAGAACGAGCAGAAGCCGAAGTTCACCAGAACAAAGGTGTGTTTAATGATCAAGGGAGTGTAGATAAACCAAACCAGCAGTAAGCACGGGATCACTGAAGGCACAGGCAAAGAGCAGTTCATAAGATATATCCACAGAATAGAACCACAGTGAAATAAGTCCTTGGTGACAATCCACAAAGAGATAGTCTATAGAAAGAGCAGTCAGAAGGTCCAGTGATGTTCTCCAGACTAATCGGTAGAACGGACAGGGAGTGTTTGGAAGTGTGTGCTTATATAGTGTGAGCTGATGAGAGTCAGGTTTGCATGATTAGTAGGACGGGGAGCTGCTAGGAGGAATGTGTGGCTCAAGAGAGGGTGTGGCTGGTGGATCCCTGACAGTACTACTACTCATGGCTCAGTTATTTTTTTCATATTTAGCTCATTAACGTAATATATATGTATATACTTTGTATATAATATTTAATAGTGAATAGCTGCAGTATGATTATTAATAATTCATTTATTTTTTTCAATTGTATGTAAAAAAAGAATATATTACCCAATCATCACCAAAAGTAAATGAGCTCATACTTGCTACATGTTTATATTGTATATACTAAAAGCAGGTTGTTTTAGGCTACTATATCAGTTAGCCAGCTGGCATGGCATGGATTAATGCACAGGTAAAACTTCACCATCTCTACTGACTGCGCAACATGCACACTACTTAATGAGCACGTGTGCAGGCTGTTGATGTTAATATCAGAGAGGAATGGAATCCTGCTGCAGCTGTTACAAAGCTAAATAAAGATAAATAGATAAATAAGGAGTCACTGAGTGTGTCAATGCCTGCTGGAGTCAGTAAACGCTGGCGTTCGTGTCATTCCATCACTCGTGGCATTCATAGGATTTGCTACAGTAGTGAAAATGCTGTTTACTTGAAAATGCCAATATATATATACACATTTTTAAATATTCCAAGTCAGTCTGTCTTTCAATTATCTGTTTATAAACTGAAATGAATGTA